>MNPL01001983.1:0-14040 GCA_002081605.1 Tropilaelaps mercedesae
ATATAAATGTAAATGTGCACCGGCGGGGATCGAACCCGTGCACCTACATGTCTCCTCCAGTCGCAATGCGCATAGGAATGCACCGAGCCACCGAGCTCTACACCACTGTGTCTGGCACAGTAGCACGGATAGACCACTTGACATGGCTGCCGTAAGTCCACGAATCACTAAGATATTAGAATAGAAGGGTCTGCTAAATAGTTTTTATGAGTTTCTATATAATTTACTAACCGGATAGTATTTGCCAGTCATCTGGCTAAGAAGTGTCGAAATAGTGTAGAAGGTTCCAGTGTTGATTCCGTACGAGACAAGCAATAGCAGATAGGATCTGTTTGAGGCAAGCTGACGTATCGTGATCCCGAAATCCGAGGGTATTTCGACCAGTCGACTTTTGTTCGGAGGGAGGGGTGGTTTCTCTCGAAAAACTAAAGGAAAAACCACAACGTCAGTGGCTAATCATTAATGATTACGGAAGCGGAGAGATATAAAATTGTACATTTCTGTATGCTTATTTTCTACTCAAGGAAGCACGGTGAAGCATTTTAATGTAGTACTCGATCCAACCTAATTCAAATCACAGAGACTACGCCAGAGTTCTATACCTTTACTTCACACTTACACAAAAATACAGCAAAAAGTACTCCGACAGTTACTAGAGCAACAGTTGTGAACAAAGTCTGCAAGTTCTTAGAGACGACAACAGGGTCATCCGAGTTTGGTACCAAAATGGTTGGTATCTGAAAGCCAAGAGCAATTCCAAGCTAAACGGAATATACAGAAGACACAAATTGATGAATTAATAGAATTTTCAGACAATAGCCACTCAGTTCTAGCTTACGTAATAGATTGGAGTGCAAGGCAAAAAACGCTGCACTAAAAACTTTAACTAGAGAAATTTAAAAAGGTGAGAGGTTTTATAAAATAGACTAATACACGTAAAGGACGCTATCAGTTGTAAACACAAACAATTACCTATCGCATATTTTATTACACTGCAATAACTTTAGCTAAAAGTATCTAACAAAATATTTCTAGAAACAGTTCTTTGCACTGCTCAGACATACTTCTTCCCTGACACATTTCACCTTTATCTAATCTTAATGTCTCTCGATAAAACAATCTCAAGGTAGTACACACTATCTTTAGGCCAATCAATCTTTATTTGGTTTTCTTGTTTTCACAGTCCACTGACCGTCCAGAAGACCTACCTGATTACCAAAGACTCCAAAAGCGCATGCTTTGGAAACCTCTTGCGGACTGAACCAAACAGCAGCCAGGCGTGGAGGTACTGAGAGGATAAAAATTTGTGAGCATGCGACGATGGTTTGTCCGATCATTAGCAACCAGAATAAATTACTGCTTGCTGAAAAAGCCTAACAAGATAACATGAAACCACATATTTTGTTAGAAACGAATTTTTTACGATTGTTGGTGACGATGTTTAACACCTGGCGAAGGTACTATTTTTGTCAAATGAGTAACCCAAAAGGAAATCGGATATGTACCTTTCCAAATTTTTGTTAGGCCAATGCGGTTCGATGTTTGTCTAATCTCATTTGATCTGATGATACGATTTGACTCACGCTATTTAAAATTGCCGACGACCCGAGTTCAGCGCCGGGGGTTGAAATATACCGCGAATAAATGAGCTTTCAAAGGAATTAACCTTTTTGCGGACTTTAAAATAAAATTCTCATGCAGTTTTCCTAATCAGGTCTTTCTTATAAATTAATGTATGCATTAGAATTGATTGTCTCTCCATGTGCGCTCTGACAATTCAATTACGTGTAGTGATTGCAATTCTCACGTATGTACATCGTTTTAAAGTCGTTTGTCATCTTTCACTTCCTCATTTATTTTATCTATGCAGTGCACCTATTATGGCCCCTAGTCTGTACGAATATCCATTAAATGCATATCAAATAACTTTTACCTCAAACATTTTTAGATGGCTTCTATAATTTGAAATAGGAATGATTTCACGTTTTTTCATGTATCCTATAACAAATTTGAGATAAAAAGTTAATTCACATTATTTAATCACTGTTATTTAATCAATAAAATATATGCATACCCCGTTCGTAAATTTCTATAGTAGTCGACATTGGAAATAAAATTATTTTTATCAACGCAGCTTTGCGAAAATTTCTATGTTCTGCTGTCCTACGCTGTTCTCTTCGATTTCCAGAAAAGTACTCTTGCATAAATTCGCTTTGGTGTTTTCGTGTGTAATGAAAAATGCTCTGACAATGCAAGCCGTTTAGGTTAGTCTAAGAAAATATATTTGAAAAAACGCTACACTGTACGCCCACCTGAGATAAGCTGCCAAGGCGGGTATTTGGCTAATACTGTGAATGCTTAGCCAATACAGATACTTCAGCCTCATTCATTATGTAAATCATCGGCTTTTACTTTACGTCACACGTAAATCGTAGGGTAAGAGAGAGAGACTGTCGTAACGTGACAAATAAATGTTGGCTATTTAGATGTTAGTCTTAAGTACTACACTGGGTGTAGGAAGAAGAAGTCAACGTAAATATACTCATCATCCTCTTGGACGTAAGAAAGAAAAATATTAAGGCGCAACTCCATTGCTTTGATTAAAGCTTTCATAACTTGACAAATTAAGCAAGTCCTATTCGCCTTGACCAGACCCTGCACAAATTTACTAGAGTATTTCAAATTCGTGGATCGTGTTTAACGATGTTAACTTTGATATTTACTTATATCGCGTGTGACATATTAGAACAAGGTCACCAAATAGCTTTTTATATACTAATGAAAAATGTTAGTAAATCAATAAGAATAAACCAAGAAAGTTTACGCACTATCCGGCGGTATGGCTCGCGTTGCCAGTGTCCATAGAAACGTATGTTGACGGGCGGCAGACTGTGCTAAAATAATATCCTAAGTCGAGATTCTCAGTCCGCCAGCTGTCCCTGGTTAAATTGAATTCTTCCCAAAGACGGGGACCTGTTTCCTTTATAATGGCAATATTACGACTACAAGGATTTGTACACAAGCTGACTGGGGAACCTAACTGCCTCATTAATGACGGTTTAACGTCGATGCATATAACCCCATGTTGAGTTAATGGGTGGAGTTTTGATGATTAGTCACGCTGACGACATTTTTATAAACATTTACCACGAAAGAGGCAAGGACGTTTTTCTCGTATGGGTAATATTATTAGTTTCTCATATATATGGCTTTTTTATTAAATGAAGCTCTATAGGTTCAGTTTATTTTTCGAGGGAGATTTCTCACAGCATAAATGTCTCTTGAATACATAGAATTTTGACGGATGTGTAAAGAACTAAAGTTTCTCCGATTTTGAAATAGTATAATTACAATACGGGTGCCCATGTTCTGTATAATAATAATGACAAATGCAAAATATACTAGAATCTGTACACGACGTCTACGACAATTTCCACGACTTATTTGTTGCAGCCTCTCCGATATCTATGTATATTAATGACAGCAGAAATGCATACCTTGATGCATGAGCCAAGTGCGGTTCCAAATGCGCCAAGGCATATTGAAAAGCGTAGACCCCTTTTTTCCATAATCCATGACGCCGGGAAAATCAGTGGCACATACGCCGCACAATAAATTAAAGCTGTCCAATTGACTGCTTCGTCCGATACAGAATAGTAGCTAGAAATTTCAGAATAAATTGAAAAACGCAAACAAAAGATCACAAATATATTGTACACTCTCATTACATACCGATGGTTCATTTTTATGACTTCAGCCAATTTTATCGCGAAAAAATTTGTATCCAACGGTTTCAAACTGCACTACACTCTAAAGTCTACTTTGATCTAAAGTACTGCTTTAAACAGATTGTCAATATCAACAAATATGAATTCATAGATTTATAAGACCCTCTAAGATTTCAAGGTCGCCTAAAACTATTAAGTTTGGCCAAGAACTTTCGGATTAAGCACAAGACCTGCTGATTCACATGGGCAGAAGGTGCCTGTCTCTTCACTAAGCCCGCTGACCCAAGGCGTTAAATATGTGTTAGCATAGCTGCTATGATAATAAGTGCATTGCAATATAACATTTTCTAAGGAGATAATGTTTGTCATCGACAGTGCTACGTTTCAGTATGATGGAGCACTTAAATTTTCCTTTTTTGTGGCTTTTGAGTCATATTAGAGATTGTTAACAAGCACGTTTCTATTGTTACCTAAAGTAGAGCGTATGAAATGTGCCTTTTAATGACGTCATGTATGATGGACAGTTCGATCCATTGGAATCCGTTTGAAAGTGAGTAGAGACAGAACAAAATTAAAATTACGAAGCGGTAAGGATAGACTCGAATATCTGGATCCTTATAGGTTGAGTCTGCTACAAGAGCAGGTGATGTTGCGGTGCAAATGTGTAGCGAATGTTCGCCGCTCTTCATTGAAACCAGCGCCTGTCATGAAACAGGAAAATAACAAGAAAAAGGTAAATATGCCGCAAATAGAAAAATTATATTCAGCGTAATTATCCCTCAGGTATATTTTAGAGCGCCATTTAATGAAATCTGCAAGAAGATGCAATGCCAGATAGGAATGGGCAGTGTAGAGGGGTGAGGTATATGTTACTGCATCTATTTATTAACTCTGCAGCTAATTAAGTGGACCCTCGGCAATAAGTTTCAGAGAAAAGTTTGAACCGTTTTATGCAAGCACTTTCACTTATGCAATATGCGCCACGCGATCTCAGAAATGAATGCAAACGAACATTTGTTTCATTTTCTCAAATTATCTGTTATAGTTGTATGAATTCGACGTAAATTAGCACGTTTACTGAAACCACACGAAGAAATCGTGCGCTTGCCTGTATCGTCGCACGCAAGTTCTTCCACACTTATAATTCCGTTAAAACTTAGTCAAGTTTTAACGAAACTGCACGGGCAATACAGATGCATCACCAGGAATTCACCCTGTTAGTAATCTACCAACTGCTGTCAGCGCGTACAGTGTGAGCGTTTACAGCATTACATTTGTTTTTCTCTTTGCCTTTGGCGCCTAATAAAAGCTCTAAAGGCCAATAGTTTTTGCAGCAAACCTGGTAACAAGTGGAATCATTCTTTTAATAAAGAAATTCAGAAATCAGAGATTGAAATGAGTCCCTAATTTCGATATCTCTTTCTAAAGTTCTTTTAGTAATAGGTACGAGATTTAATTTTGAATAGGTATCTAATGCGTAGGATGTATCGTAAGCTTTTTTTAAACTAACGTATCTTCGAATTGCTTGTGCGTTCATCGGCAGAGCGAATCACATAACAAATGTACTTTGGTCCAGTGATTGGGTAATTTTAATATATGGTACATTTAGTATCAAAATTTTTGGCGAAATTGACCAGTGTTCGTAACCCTTAAAAATTTTTCATAAATACGGATCTTCGGGCGCGCTGTGCTGAAAGTGGGTAACGATGGAGCCTGTTCTCACTAGCACTTTGTTACTTCATGGTGATTTATCGAATGATATATATGTACATATATTAAAGCGCATATTAAGATGTGAGAATGTAAGTCTGTATACATTACCACTTAAGATATAGTGTAAGAGGTAAACGACTCCAAACATTTACAAAGCTGTGCGACTTTAATAGTATCGTACGCTAACGGCCTGGTAGATGCAATAATGGAGTGCAATTGTCAAAATATGAATAAAAGAAAGCCAATGCTTCGACCTATTTTTTTCGGAACATGCGCACCCTAATGTATTAACAACTACCCTAGTCTTGCAGGTACACATATTGACTAGTTTTATTTTAACTGCGGATTCTTCGTTGCACTAAAACTTATATATGCACTCCTTAAAGCGAATAAATTTATCGGTCAGTTCATAGCTTCCTTATTGATGCAATCGCTTTCAGTTAAGCAACACTCTCAAATTTCCCCGTGTCAAGTATTGCAAACTTGCGTGCAAAATTGCATGTGCGTCGATTAGAGGGAAATGATTAGCAGACGTGTTGTGCTTCTAATCCGAGGGGAAGAAAGGAAGACCCAGACTGGCGTTTTACACACTCAGACGCTTTAGTATTTCTGTCATAGGCTAACTAACGGGATTCAGTGTTCTCACCTCACGAGGGAGGAAATCCCAAACTGATGGCAAACGCCAGGCTAGGGCATCACTGCTAAATCCACCAAGCTCGTTCAAAACGAAGAGTTTAACAAACCTGGCGTTCGCCACCTTGAAGGCTAAAGGAGCACCTCGCATTTATATAATTTGTCGATTGGAAGAAAGTCGTAAGACGCGTGAGGATCAGCCACCGAAACTTTACGGCTTCTGCCAAATATCGCATTAAGAGCATCGTTGTGGATGATTTGCACCCTTCAAGATATTCGCAGGCAGCCCTCACTCTAACAAAAACCCAGACCGAAAATACATAACATAAAACAGGCTGCAGCAATGGCTCTACACAATCCTGATACCGTTACGCGAAGCTCCAATTTTCCTTCGTCTTCGAAGTACTGCACTAATAGTATCACACTTCGACGCCTGTATTGATCAGTGAACTTACGAATTCATCGTCTCACTAAGAATTAAACCCAAGAACTTGACGGTCTGGGACAACTTAAGCTAAGTACCATCATGTGGGACTCGTTGTATGTTGACAACTCTCTAAATGTACGAACCAATACAAACCTCCTTCTACATGCATTCACGATCAAATCAAAGGACTTCGTATGGTCCTCCGAGCATATTCAAGAGCTATTCGCGTAGCGCTACTGAGCTAGTGGATTCAAGGGGAAACAACAACAAAGTGTCGTATAGAAGGCTGTTATATTATAAAAATTACTAGCTGAGAATTCAACAGAATGGAATTCGCAAAGATAATAAACATATAGAGCCTGTGCAAAGAGCCTTGAGGTGCTCCAAGCCGGATCCAAAGTAATAAACTTGAACCACTTGCTTTCTCCAAGCAAGGAATGGCCTGAACCACCTGTCGTAGGCGGTGAGTAACCAACACATCAACATTTCAGTTGTCCGCGATCTCCGAAAACAAAACTGATTCGGGAACAAAAATCTAACAGCATCAAGATGCCTTTGTAGCTTACTAATCATCAATTCCTCTAAATGTTTTAGATAATCGACCAGAGGTATTGGCTTCGATTACAGCTGAGTCGTCAAAAAGCTAAGGTAAATCTTGCACTTAGCTAATGAGAAGGCGAACTATTTGCATAAGCAACCCCGAAGCAATTATTGTACTTGTAGTAAAGTAGTTCACAGAAGGCCTCAAGTGCTGCTTTTGCTTCAACTTCGCCGTACACTGCCAGACAATTAATACTAACTCAATCATCAAACGGTTCGACGGAGGTCCTATCCTGTCAAGAAAACCGAGGAGCTTTCGATAAGGAGGTTTGTGGTGGCGAGGAATCCATCCAGTAGCGAGACAACAGGGCAATGGTCCGAAAATCGTAGACTAATGGAGCAACACTATTGATCTTTATTTAAGCTTATAGCGCTTAGACTAATATAATAACGCAAAAAAACCTGATTTCTTTTCCAACATTTGATTTATAGATTTTGTCGAGTATTCTTAATTCTTGTGTCTCGCAATAGGGTGTACATGTATAGCCAACTGGAAACAGCAGCCTAAATCGAAGCTGAATAATAAAATAACACCATACCACGGAAGCCTTCATCTTAGAACACGATTTAACACGATCTAAAATATAATAGTGTTGTTTTTTGACTCACCGAAGACGCCATAATCCTTAGAATACAACAGGCGGCCAAGAATCTACTCACTGTAGCTGTATTAGGAATTAAAGTACGGATAAGGTATGCCTGGCAGCCCAAAAATAGCAATTGAAAGAAAAGCACCAATCGTGATATAGGCTTTGTTTCTCGTCATTTCACAATCACATCGTACCGTGTTTGTTATATCTGCAAGACTGAAAGCGCTGAGTGCGCGTGAACTAATATCTGAAGAGATAAGTACGTGCTATAAGTGTATGCTATATGGTGGAATTAAATAATAAAGCCGGTGGAATCTGTTATTCAGGTAACAGGGCACAGAGAGGGTAATAATACTGCATCAACGCGCGTTTATAGCGGGCGGTCTCGTTGTGGGTTGATTGGGTCAATCTCTATTGATCCTTTCCTGACGTTCTCGTCAACATAAACTGAGACTATCCACCTTCTAACGCTATATTGTCGATGCGGATGAATTGAGCCGACAGGCTGTTATAGCGTCGATTGGCCATGGGCTTTTTGTATGTCTAAAACACCGTATAGCCCACTGGACACTCAGCGAATCGGCGTACATTGATGACTGCGCTCCACCCTGGCATGTCTAATTTAGCGGCATGCTATTTTTGCTGGCGAATGGCCAACGTGAAACGCCCTGTGGCCCACAAAATTTGTCTCATTTAAATGAAACTGATTAAGAGTTCTCTATAAGGATTGATAATTGAGCATAGATGTGCTGGAGGTGCATGGCTAAGATATAGAAAAGAGAAGGCGGCGGCGTGTCATTTGTCTAGTAGTTCGTTCTTTAGGTTTTTTTAATATTTGGTAACATTCGTTACAAACGAGACCGATACGGTTATTATGCAGGTGATGCAAGTGAATATTTTGATGAATGTTCAATTATTCGATGGGACTTTGAGCATGTCGGTGCGATGAGCGATTACAACAGCATGGTGTAAGCATATGTCTGACAATATATTAGTGCTACAGACCGGGCATCAGTTGAAAGGGTGCAAAATGCAAACAATTATGCTTAAAAATTGTTGTATAGTTACAGCGTATAGTTTGACAGCATCTTATATAAAACATCAAATTGTATATAAAGCATTTTCAAATGGATTATCCCAATCTTCGCCTGTTCACCATTTTCATGTTAATGATGGCCAATACAGCGACGCTGGTATCGACCATTGATAGTCAACGGTGGATCGATTATTTAATGGAACGGCGGTACTGTCCATCAGTAATTTTTTCATGGTTTACCTTCACACCATTGTAACGCCGATGGCGTAGTGAGTAAATTACAGCGTTCGTTCCTTAAATTTGTTATATTGGTGTTTCGGCATGTGTATGTGTGGATCATTTTCTGCTAAAATTATGAGTTATGATTAGACGTATGCATAGACTATCGTCTATGCCAGTAGTGCCTATGCCGAAAGTGTGTGACCGGGACGTAAAGTGAACCGCCGTGCTTTAGATGTAGTCCTGTTAGAGGTGACGCACACTATCCCTTGGTAGAAATTCCTTCAGTTTCGTCCTTTGTGTGTTACTTTCTAATGTTACGTATAATTCACAAATAAGCTTTTTGTCCCGTTAGTGCTTATTGCATACAGAGTTTAACCTAGAGGTTTCAACGACCATAGACGCCGCAGTTAGAACGCATATCCTAATTCCAATCGAGATCATCAGACTAATCAGACAAAGCAATTTTGCTGACAACCTGTCACTTGTGACCGCACCTATGTTCTGACGACTGCATAGTGGTTATTCATAAATAAGAGTATGTGTTGGTCGTCAAAGTATACGTTAGACCACGTCGGAGCAATTAAGTTGTGTACACGTTCTTATGATACCAAAATTGAGGGACGAGGATATACTTAAATGATACTTTCATACCTATTAATGTCGGTTTATGTGCATTAAAAACACTGTTCACTTAAAAGTTCTGGCCTAGCACAATTATTTACAGTAAAATCATATTGGATCCCCGTGTTATAGTTTCTGATCAATCTACCACTACCAGAAAAATGTGCTTTTTTCTTTTCTAGTGGTTTCGGATTTTCTTACAGCACCTTTTGTAAACTGCGTTTAGTTGCCGCTCGTCCAAACATAAGTAATAGTTTGATTTGATGTCAAACGCCTGAGCCAGCGCGTCAATATACGTATGCTCCTATCTCCTCGGTGTGTCTACTGTTAGCATGTATTTATTTGCATTTACGCATGTTGGCATTTGGCGTTCCTGCTCCACAGCTGAAGATAATTTAGGTGTCTGTATAGGTGATGCGCCCAACATACGCACGTCACTTATACTCTCGTCAAGGCGAAAGCGTATCATGTCTCTCACCCATATCTTTTCGATGCCTAGTATTCACCAAGTATTATACAAAACTTTGTTGCATCAAGAAGTAACCCAGTGTTTTGCCGAAGATCAAACACTTCATTTAATGTAATTTAATAAATAGTCTTGTACGATATGTACTCATGCGCATAAGCCGTTGCTGTACAATTTATAGTTATTGTCAGATTTACCAGTATCTAATTAGTATGGCAAATAATTGCTTACGACAAACATACCTGTTTCCGCGTACTTACTGCGAATTAGTTAATCGGCAATATATATATATTTTTTAAAGCTGACTATCAGCCAACATTTAACGTCCACGGTAGCAGTTTTTGCATTACTTCGTAGACGGACCCCATATATAACGTAAATGTGCATCGGTGGGGATCGAACCCGTGTGTCCTCCAGTCGCAAGGCGCATACGAATGCACCAAGCCACCGAGCTCGACTAATCGGCAATATATACCAAAAAAAAATACCAATACAATATCATATACTCAAAATACCAATACAAATATATACCAAAAACGCCCTTTTACGCCCATTTATGGTTAAATGAAAAGCTGAATTTATTCGTGGCTACATTTTCCATTAGCCAAACCACCTGGTTGAAGAGTGGATGCGCAGTAAGAGAGCATAATCCTTAACATACTGTTTCACCATTCCTTATATCCACAACAGAAGGCTGCGAGATCTGCATATAAGATGATGCACTATGCTGTTTTGCGTGTCGTCTGCCACAGCACTTCGAAATTAGGACATAACGAACAGTGTTCATCCGAAGAATAAACGGAAACTAATTGATTAGCCCACCACTGGCGTTTAGTTCTTTTTCGGCTTCCATTATTCCGTCGCTCAGTGCTCCTGGCGCGGACCTTATAATTACTCGCATTAAAAGCAACAGACGAGAGAAAAATCTGTCTTCATGATCCACAGACATATCTGATCTACAGTGCAAACGGCCATGAATAAGAAGACGTATATAGGTTGCACTACACATATAATAATATTAATGATAATGTTAGGTTTATTCGCGATTCAAATTTCCCACCAGCCCGCCCACCTGATTAACTAGTGGACGCGCAAAAGCAGAGAACATAATAATAATGAAAATAAATTGCGCTTCTCCATATTGTCTGCGAACTACAAAGAAAACAAGGTTGGCGTTGAACAATTGAGCACCATTCTGGCTGCATGGTAAGCATTTGCATATATTGCATAGTAGATTGCTGTATAGTTAAAACAATCTTGAACGAGTCAGCACAGAATTTTGCACTCGTAAGACCGTTGATTTAAGCAAAATCAACTTTGCTCAATTACTCAGCATAATTCAGGGTACTGAATTCGCGCTAATGGAATAAACCGTAACGTTCGAATGCAACCGATGGAGTTGATTAGGGTGTCGTTTAAGTATCGTATAAGGATATTTGTTGCCGGAAAGGTTTATTTATGAAGCAAATTAATGAATAGTATTGCTATGGGAAGTAGCAATCTTTCCTGCGGTTGCCGTGCACGGTCGCGGTTTCACATTCGAAAAAAATACCCTTAGAAAGGTAAAAGATTAATTCTGTGAAGTAGATCGTATTAGACAACAGCAGTTTGTATAACTGCTTACTTGTATATATAAGTATATATAAAAAGTATATATAAAAAATGTATATATAAGACTTATAGCGTCTCTCGTGGTGGCTTGAGCAGCTAGTGTTAAAAAAATATGTGTACAACGCGACAAATCATGTCTGACTCTGGATGATGACAAGACAATAGTTGAAGGCAAACACCACATTTAGTTTGTTGTTGTCGTGAGACTTTCCTCCTACTATTTGTTGCAGGGTTGGACGACACATTTAACCGTGTCAATCATCCAGGCTTTTAATTTAAAAGTTCGTTGTCTGCATTGAAGTGAAGCGCAATAGTTTTTAATATTCGTTCCGATAACTCTAGAATTAGGTCATAGAATATTGACGACCGCTGAAAGATGATTTCGAAAATGCCATTACGTGTTAAATTTACGTCATATGGGAAATAGATGTCTTCGTAGGATCTAGTGGACAATTTGAGTTGTTTAGCAACGAGCGGTAGAATTAGGCATACTCCAACTTAATATCTCAAGTAGTCTGCTATTTTATGGGCAGTTCCATAGATAATCTAAGCTCCTATAATTTCTCTATATAATCGAAAGAAATGTTGCTCCAAAGCTAGCTGAGAGAAATAGTTTAAAACGCCCCTCAAGGCTCACACGAAAGCAGGCTTTTTGACCAGGCAAGGAAGCTAATCGCAGTGGGATCAACCTGTTCCAACTTTATACCCAACAGTGGTTATCGAATTTGAAATCACAATGAAAATCGCCATTGTTTTAGTGATCGTCGTGAAGTGTGTGGTCGCCCCAGCGGTGTGTGGCATTTATAAACAAAAACAGTTCAATCTAGAAAACACACCGAAGCGTGACGTCGCTTTTCCATGGCAGGTTTCGATGCAGGTATTGAAGTTTTTCTCAACTTCCCGCATTGTTGCGCTGTTTTGATAGACTAACATCACATATTTTGCCTTATTTTGTCTTGGAAGGGTCTTGAAGCATGAATAAAAGCTCGCCAAAATTAGGTTCGCCTTACGCTATCATTCATCTCCACTTACTATTGAATACAAATTTCGTGATTACGTTAATCTTTTGAACTATATGTAAGACATTACCTGTTGTACTTGTTCTTGTTCATGCGTGAGTTTAAGCTTTGAATTCTGAAGTAGCAATACTAGATTTGACCGTTGTCATGCTTTTTTAGGCATGGAAACAATTGCGTCCACAGGGTCTCGCTTTCCCCTGAGGTGGTTTTGACTGCTTTTTGCCATGTGTTATTTCCACTCATATACCTCGCCTACATACATCGTACTCACCTTACGGTTTTTACGCCAGCTATCTCCTCTCTCCTGTTACCTTTCTCTGAACTGCCATTCGTAAAACTGTTTTAAAGTGATAATTCTAATTTGTTTCGAAGTGTTATTTTAGTGCCAAAGATATCCCTTGCGGTGTAAATATGCACTAAAGCTGAACATTGGTAATTGAGCTAAGTACGCAATTAGGTTAGTTAACATCACTCATTGTTCGAATTACTCGAATACAATCATTGGGCAATTTTCTAAAAAATAATCATATAGAATTTGACATGGCAACACTTGAACGAAAAATCTGATGGCGGATGTATGGAAACATTTAGAATTGTGCAAGTATTTAACTTAATTGACATTCTTGCATTGCGGAGTTTGATGTCCTTGCTTCATAAATACTTGTGCGGTATTTATTGCCGGTCCTTTCGATTCATCTAGTGTGGTATAGTGTATTATCGCCCGTGGTAGCTCATTAAGATCTTTAAACTGGCGCATATGTCCTGGCGCGGTCTTGCGTGCCATTCCAGTCACTAGTCCCTCCAAAACATCTGCCCCTGCTTTTTTCACTACGTCACGCCTTTTTTAAAACGGTGAAGCTATGTACTCTCCTGCAGAGAGTACAGAACAAGCCAGCGATATATATATATCGCTGGTTCGAATGAAAAAGGCACCACTGAGATGAACGAAATTGGCCCAGGTAATGAAGCTCTTGAAGGTCAAGCTGTTATGGGTTTCTTATTAATTAACTATAAGTACTTGAATTTGCGTAAAACATCCACAACTACTTAATGTCATATGTAACACATGCGAGGGAGCATACACATGTCGATCTGCAGGAGAGTACAAAAAGAATACCATGACCAGGATCCGAAGTACATTCAGTAAATGACAAAGCTACACCGTTTTAAAAAAGGAGCGACGCAATGTCAAAAGCAGGGGCAGATTTTTGGACGGACTAGTGATTGGAATGGTACGCAAGAGCGCGCCGGAACATGTGCGCCAGTTTAAAGATCTTGATAAGCTACGACAGACGATGATACACTATGCAATTTCAACACGCAAATTTATATATATACATCTCTATAATATATATATATATATATATATATATA
>MNPL01001985.1:0-17720 GCA_002081605.1 Tropilaelaps mercedesae
TATATATATATATATATATATATATATATATTAGTACAACCTATGTCTATAGCTTGATGATCACCCACAATGGCTGACGGCCCGAATGGTTATATAATTTATAAGCGACGCATTGCCTCGTCTGCTGTGTACGCGTAGCAGACGAACGCGGCCATCATATTTGATAAAATGGCTGACATTTGAACTAACTCGCAACTGGCTTCTGTGATATCTAAATGCCTACTCAGTATTGTCACTGCAGGGCGGGTGGGCCATCGCGATCCGACGGCGAATGGCCACCATGAGTAGAGTGCAATGTATCACATTCGTCGTGCCACGAACGCCCGCAGGGCGACCACAAGTAAACTGGGTCGCTCCACACGCCGAAGGGGGTCTGGAACTCGTGTGCTCCCGACTAATCTAGTATGGACCCCCACACGAGCCAGCGGGTACTCGACATCTCAAACGTCCACAGAAAGAGGCCTCGCAACGACCGACTGGTTGTACTCATCCATACATCTGTCACAACGGATAGCAAACCAGCGCTATTCCAATATTATTGTGACCGCGTGTGTTTGCGTGCGCGCGCCAGAGTCCTAACATCGTACGCCTCGACATACCTACGGCCAAGTAGTGTCTCGTTTTCGCTCATCCATCTCTGTGTAGACAGGGCCAATTTCACCCACAGCCCTGGGGGAGTTCTGACATGACATTGGCCTATTCGAGGTTTTTGTTCCCCCAGCCTAAAAGCACACAGGCAGGTGTCCGGCCTCGGACCTACAAATAAACGCTGCATCCAGGAACCCGAGCGTGCGTCTATTGTGGGGTCGAAGGGGTTAGTGTCCTATTGGCAGAGAGAAAGAAGTAGAGAGAGAAATGAGGCGGCCAGAGATGGGATTGCACACCAATATCAACAAAGATAGGTCACGGCGAGCCGTTCTGGCCATGTCCTTTTGAACAACAGCAACAACAACAACAACAACATCTTCGAGAGAGAGAGAGCGGTTCACTGCCGCTGATGATGCACCGACAAATATAGAGCGAACGCGTTTCTGTTTAGCTACGTTGGTCCAAAATGTTTGCCATGCCTGCACGAATTCCGCTTGCATTGGAGCGCGATCGCTACTATAACCGAGTCAGCCGTTTTAGGTTTGAACGCTGCTGCTTTCGTTGTGGGACCGCAAACGATCTTCTGTGAAGTAGTTGCGACCATTTATCAAGGTTAAAGGAGACTGTGGATGGAGTAATCCGCTATCCATCCAGAGGAAGGCCCCCAGTCCATTCGTTCGAATGCGACCTCGAATATATTCGAGTTGCGGTCACTTTTCAAGCGTTACTCAGCAGTGTGACCTTTCAAATGAAAGAGGTTTTATTAGCGACAAACAAACTGACACCGTGCCATTTGGCGATGCGTCGGAATGCAGGAGATGATGACCTTGACAGACTGATGATGGTCAATTTCCAAAACGCCGCGGTGCACCGGAAAACCCTTCCCTGTTTCGGTTGGAGGATGCCAATTTTGTTGAAGCACATCCTCGCCAGGACGCTCTCGGTCTTCGGTTGTGCTTCGCATTAATTCGCTACACGGTCGTCTTGCGCACGAATTTGTCAATTGAAATGCCTCCATTTTTTAGAGTCATGTCCGACGCTTCATGTCAAGGAAACAGCAGCAGAAAGACTCTGAACAAGAGGATTCGAGCTGATCGGTCCATACTGATCGATCCGCAACTCCGGATGTGAAGAAAGTCTTCGCGTGAAACCCGACTGATTAAACGATTCGCTATTGATAGGAACGTAGATAAATGCGTTGCGTTATTGTTTTTAATGTTTGATTAGACATATCGGAGTTTATCGGAGAAAATGGTGCACCCTCTCATTAAGCGAGTTAACCATAACGATATCGCTCGACTTGAGCGAAGGAAATTCATTCTGTCATGGCAGTTCGCGAAGCAGCTGAGTTTATACGTGTACTTCTGTTGTTCATCCGAAGCGAACCAAACCCAGCAGATAGGATTCAAGAACTTTTTGACGAACTTGTTATTAACAGGCGACGTCTTGACCTCATCCCAGGAACGCATATGCGCATGTCTGTCAGGCCGTCGTAGGCCTGTAGGCCTTCTTCAGGGAACTTATGCTTACGACTTGTCGAGAATTCATGTTGCATGTTTGGAGGATATCGCTTTTCGCTAGAGACGCATCGGTAATCGTCTCAGAGGTGTCCCCGTTCAGTCTCTCATCCAGCGTCACACTCGTTACACCGCTACAAACTAATGTGGTAAAATTTTCGTTTTTCATTTCCCCCGTTGCGATGTCGATTTCAGCTTCCCTACGCAGAGGACGATGAGGAAGAGGTTCGTCAACGGGCGAATTTATTCGAGAGTCTGAAAACGGCGTTGCGTACTCAGACGAACTCGTTCGTGACGCGTTTCCTTGACGAGCAGGGCCTCCTTCGGCTTCTTGACTTCCTGGCGGCCATGGATCGACAGACGTTCGAGAGTTCGGTTCACACATCGGCTATCGGATGCATTAAAGCGCTCATGAACAACTCGGTAAGCTTTTGAAGGCGGTGCAGGTCGTGAAAAATACGTGTGTGTGTGTGTGTGTGTGTGATTTTTCCTCATTGAATCGCGCTAAAAAAAAACAAAAAAAGGTAGAACGAGTCAAATATACTTCTCGCGTCCAAGTCGAGCGCATAGACAGAGTATAATGAATAGTCTAGATTTGACAACGCCGAGTGAACCGATATTTCATGTACAACGTATTAATAGCCAATGAAAACGGCTCGGAAGGTCATAACGGTGAATTAACTATTAGTAGTTGTAATAGGTGAAGTGAAATGCCGTTTCGAATGCTCTTCAAGTCGTAGTAGTCTTGCTCTTAGCAGATAACCTATGGGATTGCCTTGCAAGCGTTTACTGCTACATTCTCCAGCCATCGTCGACATTTTCGTAAACGCCATCATATTCTAGTTGTTTTCTAAGTTGTTTTACACCCCGCCATTGCATTCTAAGTTATTGCTAACTTCGCTTAGATGCGATGGATATGACGCAACCATAACGGTATGGTGAACATGGGCACTTGGAAGTTTCATTACTTCCGGAAGATATCCGCCAGCAGCCAATATCCTTCTTCTTACTCTTCTTACAATCTTCTTCTTACAGGGGACTAGGGAAGTGTTATGTAGGCTGCTTGAAGGTGTTATGTAGGCTTATGGCGGAAGGGACATAAATGTAGCCTTAAGCGCTGTCTGCGGCAACGCACTCGTGTACAAGTGAATGGAATCAGATCGTGTTTTCTCTGCTTTTCACTCGATTTGCATTCTGAGAACAGATATGGGCGAACTCGTAGTGAAAAAATTTTGAGATGGAAGCCTTACGATGACATTCAATGCTCATGGATTGTACGACGCCGACCGCGACCAACTTAGTTGCTCGTGCACAACGATCCCTCGCTGTTCCCTTAAGGCTCAGAAATAGGCCTACGGGCAAAGAGTCCTTGATAGGTCATCACGCATCACGTTGCGGATCGAACTGAGCCTGCGGAAGAAACGAACGCCGCAGAGAAATATTTACAACTACGCAACGAAGCAGGAGTACGATCGTTCATGCGGTGTAAACCTAATTTTCCACGACTGCGCCATCGCTAAACGCCACGAAGCGCCCGCAACTACAAGCGGCATACGGAGTAGCGGGGGGGCCTGAAGACCTTAGTTAATTTAGGTAATTGGCTGGGCGGATAGACTCGTTCGCTCGTCTAGCGGCGATATTCTGAGATACCGGTGGTCCCGGTGGGACGGTCGTTATGCCTAAGCCCTGTCGTCTGACGCCGAGGAAAACCGCCCTGTTGAAATCGACTTCACTGGTCCGTATGACTCGTTCCGGGTGTCGTTCTGGGGTGTCGGAAAGTGCAGAGTGGATCCGCCGTGTGGTGAATGGCTCGATAAAGCTAGATCCGACAGTTTCGTCTCACTAGTGTTTTCGAAGGAGTCCGGCAGGCGACACACACACACACACACACACACACTTATACACACGCCCATAATACGATTCCGACGGTCGTAGAGTGATGCT
Organism: Tropilaelaps mercedesae; assembly: GCA_002081605.1. Lineage (NCBI taxonomy): Eukaryota > Metazoa > Arthropoda > Arachnida > Mesostigmata > Laelapidae > Tropilaelaps > Tropilaelaps mercedesae. The sequence continues at coordinate 4,050 of MNPL01001985.1, forward strand.
ACGAAAACAGGAAACGCGAAACTACCGAACACTCTGATTTCGTCGTATCTGACTCGGCCGGACCGAGGGACATCTCTCAGCATGTCGATTCTAAGCAGCGTACTCTAATTACGGCCTTGTTGGGAGATACACGAAGTTCTATTCGGTGGAATCGGCAAGATCGGCTGGCTCTGATCGATCAGATTCAGAAAGTGGTGCAGAACACAGTTGCTTGGGGATCGGGTATATCAATGCAGCGTCCGGGAAAATCCGTACTGCCGCCACCTTAAGAGGTTCAGAAGCCTAATACGACATTCGACCTGACCTGGGACGTTCTTTTCTCGTGTCGGATCAATTTTGCGTATTACCATCGTATTTTTTTCTAGTCGTCACATTTTCTGTATGTGTCGCACTGTTTATGATACAAGTAAATGAATGCTTCTTTTTGGGAACTGCGGGTTTTTTTTTTACAAAAAATTGTGTCGCCGTAGGGGTGTGACGTGTCCATTTTAGTAATGTTTCACGTACTTGAACGCATTTATTTCAGACGGGGCGCTCGCACGTACTGGCCCACCCGACGGCGATCAACATTATAGCTCAATCACTCGCAACCTGGAACGTCAAGACAAAAATTGCCGTTTTGGAAATTCTCGGAGCGGTGTGTTTGGTGCCCGGCGGGCACAAGAAGGTCCTCGAAGCAATGTGCCATCTCCAAAAATTTGCCTGCGAGCGAACTAGGTTTTTGGTAAGTTTTGGCCCTGACCCGCCTAGCAACACCGTTAACCGAAAGGACTAATAGAAAGGTCTCGATACCTAATAAATTCTGAGTATAATATAACATCCGTTCAAACTACCTCGAATCTGTGTCGGATGTGTCTGAAAAACGGCTACTCGCAAAACGTATTTAACCACACGCAGTGCTTTGGTTCGCTTTCGGGTTTTTTAAACGGGTGGGAAAATGACAGACACACGCATAGCCTAGGGCCATACTCACGCTGAACGTTCAGCTGACGTCTTGAAGATCTACTACCGCCTGACGAGAATCATCATAATGTAACGACTGCATAAAAAAATGTAGAAAGATCAGCTACATTCGCGAGCATATGCGGTTACGAGCCCAGCGGCGGATAGGACCTGCACACTCTGAACGGAAGTGCGACCCCCCGTAAAAAGTGTAAATATGACGCCGCATTCAAATGTTTGTCGAGACGGCGGCACCCACATGTTTTTCGCTGCGCTCTAACGCTCGGACGTCGAATGCGGCGCGCTTGAACTGAGTCAGCATGTCCAGCCCTCCCACGCCGACGTCGTCCTAACGCCGACGGTACCTTGCAACGTAAATCGGCCCCGTAGACGCGCACGACGTCGCTGGTTAATGAACCAATGGACGTCCGCCGAGAAAGTCACCGTTCGGCAATGGAGTTCTTTGTACAGACGTCGTCACGCCAACTGATTCGGATTTCTTCGCAGGGTTTCTTCGCACGCCAGACGCAATGCAAAGTACGGCGCCATTGAACGCCTGCGAACAGTGTCATGAGAAGAGTGCCCGTCGTTTGAAGACTCACGAGCAAAAAAACAGACGAACAACGACATGGAGCAGGTACTCATTCGGAATTGGTACCCTTCTAGGGGATGCCTAAACAAAAAAACGATTTCGAGCTGGGAGATATTGTAAATCTTCCGCTAACGCCATTCGTTGGCGGACACACTCAGTTAGTCATCGATAGCAACATGGCTGACAGATATCCCTGAACGAGTCGGGGCATCCGATTGGCGGTCTCTACGTGACGCTGGCGTCGCGCTGTAGGCGTGATCCACGACCGCGGACCCCTGGTGTGACTCAAAGTACCCGCCTATACCGTTTGCCTATCTAAAAAGAAACGAGTGCGAGTTCCACAAAACACCCAAAACCGCTCAGAGATTTCGTCCCCTGCATGGCATCAGGACAGCCCTAGGAACCGGCGGTGGCAAATGTTCAGGTGGTGCCACCAGACCACCGTTCGCGGTGCTACAGCATCTTCTAAAATGTCGTTAGATGCGGCGTAACGTTCTTCTAGCTCCATTCGACGTTTATACTCACACCTCCGCGGATGACCACGGGTCCAGGTGGTTTCTTTCTTCGAAAGCCGTTCGGCGTCAGTCCAGGCTAGAGAAGCGAGTTCCCCCCGTACTGAGTCCTCAGTTGGTAACACCTTAGGCTCGCGCATTACCTTGCGCGAACCCGAGGTGCTAAACTAGGCAATGGGTAGAACCTCAGATGCGTGTGCTACACCTACCGGTCGACGCCTCCCTTATCGACAGTGTGTCAGGAAACAAACGCTTCATTTCGTGCGATGGACTTCCCATGGAGCGCGGCAGATAATTAGCCCAGCTCGGTGCATGTCTACTTTGTATATCTACCCCGACATGGCTCGATTGTGTGTCTACACAGTCCCTGTCCCTGTGTCTGGTGTCTAAGTGGCTGTCATGGAAGCCGAAAATAGCGAAATCGGGCCCGACTTCGTGCGGACCGACTTCTGTTGGAGCACCAGCGATCAACATGAACCGGTGTCTGTGAACCATTTGCTTGGGCTGATCGTGGACCACTTCGCTCGTCAGCATTTCTCGGAGACAGCGCGCCGACCTGATGACGGTGGAACTCATGATGACGTCGCGTACGGCACAGAACGATGCCTATAGATAGAATGAAAACGAAAGTTTGCTTTGGTCGGAAATCCATTTCACTGATTGTTGACATGTTGGGACGGCCTAGACGCTCGCGGATAGAACAGACACAGGATGTTGCCGAAGTACGAAAAAATTGTGGGGAAATTTACAACGTTATGTAGGGGCCAAAAACACTGCAAGTAAACTGAATTTGTCGATACAAATTTGCTGTTTGAAAGGGCACGTAAGTGAAATCGTGTTGACGTACAGCTCCTCGAACTTTAAAATCGCGCTTTTGTGTGAGTCTGGCCCAGTGAGTCTGGGAGGGTAGTGTTCAAACCCAGATGTAGTAGGTCTGTAAGAGCATATATATATATATATATATATATAGACGAGATGACGAATCGTACACCATTATATCGTAAGCTGAAGTGTGTCTGCACAAATATTGTTTGCGAAGCACGGAAAGTTTTGTGCCGCAAGAGCCAAAAATCGAGCCCGTTCCCACTTGGGCTTAAATAAGAATTGACTGCACAAATAACGCGCAGGCTCCGGCTGTTGATTCGAGCTTCAGTCGTTCGGACAATTTTGAGACTAATTCGTTGTGCTCTGATGTTGTTTCCTCGTTCGCATTTGGCTAAATCGCTTTAAAATGTTAAATAAAAAAGAACGGAATGCAAAACACCCATTGACGTACACAAAATAAATTCAGCTTCGTCAAGTAAACTAATCAGCCTTCCGGAGGCGTTTTAGTATCTTTTTGCTCGAATCTGAGTTCGGAAGTGGACGATCTTCTTCCGCAATTTAATGTCCGTATTTTTACCTTGACTACTCCGACATAATTAACGGTACAATGTCGATTCCTTCAGTCTTATGCATGGGTCTGTCTGCGTAAGACATCGAATTTCCGATGACTGAGTAGGCCCCGTGAAAGCGTCTGTTACGCATCAGCCAGATCATCTATATTCTATGGTTAATCATGCAGACGATTCAGTGGAAATCGACCTATCCCTCATACTGAATAGAAATCTGCCGGCAAAAATCGGCACGCAACGAGATCAGACTACCTCTGACTGAGTCGGTTCGTCGTCGAGTTCAGTGAGGCTTTCGCTTTGAACCCTTTTGTTTCCGTCTCAGAGATCAGGTGGCGCGTATCATCGCTAAAGGCCAAACGACGAACGGCGTCGACGTCGTGCCAAGGCAGTCTACTGAAAAATCATTTGATACATCCGGATCAGCGCGTTTGAGTGTGTGCACCGAGGTTTTCTGCTGATGATGCAGCTGATGAAGTTGGCGCTGATACTGGCAGAAGTACTGCCTGGCAATCGGACATAATGCGCCACGATTTTCCTGCTTGGCTCGGCTGCGGATCATATGATGGCGCTGTTGCTTCTTTTTTTACCAAGGATCGCAGGAAATTGGCATAACGGTAAATCGGACGAGACTTATTTTCCCGATGGCTTGCAGAAGCGAGCCGGTATCCGTCGAATCGGAGCAATATCAACAGATTACCTGCATTTTGTGCTCCTCCTCTGCCGCTCGCTGACACATGCACACACACACACACAAAATAGCATCGACACAACGTTTATGTACATGGAAGACACAAGCAGAAGCACCGACGTTTCCACGGCCGCTCTTCTGGGGTTTGGCTGCACAAAGTTAAATATCAGCCGCAGGTCCGGCCTGATCGGCCGACCGGGCAACATGCCAGCCGGAAAATGGCGGAAAGTGAAGACAAAAGCGGCAGAAAGTGCCGTCGATATCAAGGAACAACACAGATGACTATCATCGTGAGCACGGCTGATGAAAGCAGTGCCCCGTACATACGCGAAGTTGAAGAAGCGGTGAGCGACGGCGTCAGATCAAGACTTCGTTAGAGCGAGGAGATATCGAGGAGTTGGAGCTCCAAATAGCCGCCACGTGCGTGTTCACGACGAGTGTCAACGATGAGCGCATCAACCAGCAAACAGATGATGGAATAACAGAAAACGAGAGCGAAAGCGCCGGTCAGAGAAGAGGCGCTAACGTTATTAGCTCACAATGTGGTCTTCAGATCCCGGATGAAGCTAACCGGTCTTGCTTGCCTCAATCGTAATATGATCGAAGAAGAAAACGACGACCCGAGATGGTTGTGTGGAAGTGAAAGTTCGCTCTGCGATGAATACAGTACTTGTGGGATGTGCTAGAAGGTTACGGTTGAAGTTTCCCTTGAAATAAAGAGCTTTCTCCAACGAAATAAATGCTATTGAAACGACTCATTGCACAGACAAGTTGTGTTGCGGAGTGTGTGTGACACCGGAGTCTTAGGTGTAGGCTCTATTTACATCTTAACTAATATTTAGTGTCTTGTAGATTACACATCAGAACATACAGTCCTTTGAAGCTTGTAAGGGCGCCAAATTTCAAACGGTCACATTATTATAGATAGCACAAATCAATCGAAAGAAAAACCTTTTCTACCATGAAGATATACATGTATCATGCAAAAAGACTGTACGAATCTCGTTTTCTTAACGCGTACGGATCAGCCTTCCATTGGTAGTCGACAGGCGTTGAAAACCTACACCCCTGGCGGGCGTTCAAAGCCCGATAAGAATAACCCCGGTGAGTTTCGCAGCGATTTTGCACATAAATATGCAAACGCCGGCCTGAGCCTTTGTTCAGAGGGGCTCTTTCCTCTGTGTCGTGATCAGGACAACTATGAAAAGCTGTCATACCCCCACCGCAGCGGCCGATATTGGGACAATTTTTGATTTGGCTGCTGTGTATTGACCCGAGGTGGCACATCCACACGGACGCCGACGCTCCCCAGCCGGGTCCCAACCATCTTGGCAGCGTTGAGTGATGAACTCGGGGGAGCGGGGGGGGTAGGTTGGCGGTCGCTGAGCCGTGACACGCCCATCAGAGATTGGACCGACAGGAGAACCGGCAGGAAAAGAGCAAGGTAGATGAGTCTGGAGACACATTAGAAATATGCTAGAAGCAGCAGAAACGGCGTTAAGAGCGATAGCGCACCCGTATGAGACGCCCAACTGAGGTATGCGAAAGCTTAGCAACATGGCAGACCGGCGGGTCCGATATACATAGAGAATGCAAAGACATCAGCAGGAGCTAATGAAGCGAGCCATATATATATATATACATATATATATATATATATATATGGACATACACGGTGTTGTGAAGGGACATGCGTTTCATATGTTGTTCAGGTGTAAAGCTATGGTCTACATTCAAAGTAGCAGCTGTTGCTCTTGGAAAAATAGGTTGCGATTTCGAGCGTAAATTGTATCACCCTGTTCAAGCTACACATATATGTTTGAAATTCGTGCACGAATATTCATTCGTACCGTGCAAATTTGATTGTCATTTATTTTTGCCGCTACCCGGCGGTTATTCTTAGCATAATTGGAAAGTAGGCCGAAAGTACGGTCTATTTGTGTCTATAATATGGTCATAATGTGAAACCACGATGTAAAACTGTTATAAATATCACAGTGAGTGAGAACATAATACGCTGAGAGCTATGTTATCTAATCTTTTATCTTGTTTAGCTTTACATTTACCAACAAGAAAAATATTTATCTTCGAAGGGCGTTTTTAACGCGTATCGTTTGCCTCATTGCCCTGATTTGCACTAAAACTATAGACGATAATCAACGACCTAGATCGCAGCATTGGACCCTATCGGGAGGATGTCAACCTCAAAACGGCGATCATGTCGTTTATCAACGCGGTGCTTAACTACGGCCCCGGGTCGGAGCATCTCGAGTTCCGACTACACCTCCGTTTCGAGCTGCTCATGCTCGGCATACAGCCAACCATCGACAAACTGCGGAAGTACGACAACGCGTTATTGGATAGGTAAGTGCCTCCCGACGTTCGACCAGCTCCTTAAGCACAGCCTGACGTAGCACAAATTATGTGCATATATCGCACATAATGCGATGCTACTTAGCTCTCGGTCTGTACATCTGATAGTGTGTTCTTTGTTCGTCGCAAGCTGTTTGCCAAGACACGTTCGCGTCACTCGACCAGTAGAGTCCATTGAAGATGGCTTGTCAGGAAAGGTTGGCATGTTAACATCGTGAGATGATGTTGATGTTTTGTGATCTGCTCGTGTTAGGTGGATAATGGATGTTAGCTCACTGTGGGCTACTTGATTGAAAACAAGCCATTTTTGCGGCTTCATACAGAAATTCTTACAGGGAAGGATTGAATCAGGCGTGTGTCTGTTTTTCGAGGATTGATTAGAAGTGAAGTAGTTGGAGGGCCTTAATTACCCAGTGCACCAATCCATCTGCGTACATTGATAAACTAGACAGGTCAGGCAAGGGCGTGGATTGGAGATAAAATTTGCCCCATCTCGAGATCAGCTCTGGTTCAGTTCATGGGAGTTGATTTTGTGTAGGGCTGGCGGCGTACTGCGGGTTAGGTAAATTAGACTTCGGGCATAAACCACTTTGATCGTACTTAGGTATTTGTATCGCTTAAATATTATGAAAATGTGTATAGCTTTTAGGAGCCAGATGCCCGGATTTGTGAAGTTTTTGCTCTAATCGCTATCCACTTACAGGGAGCTCACTTAGCTGTTTCGTCCTGACTGCTCATTACAGTTTGTTTTTTCTATCTACGAATATTACTCTTTTTGTAACTCTCGCGCTAATATCTACTTCGCTTAGTAATCGTTGCATTTTGGGTTCATTCAAGTTAAGCAAGTGGACTTTTGGTATGATTCATTATTATCTATGCTTGTTCAGATACAAGGTGCCCGTTGAATAAGGCCCTATGCGGTGGGATGACCACCAGGTTAGCTACGGACCTTTACCAACAATGGCTTAGTCGCAGACGTAATCATAATTCATTTTCGTATCTACAACGTTTTCTTGTATGTTTTCCCATCGTTCAAAAATTGTCTTTCAAAAATTGGGACTCTTACGATAAGTATTGATCTCCCCGCCGTGATTTGTTTCCACAAAGAACTCTTGCAAAAATGCTGTTCGCTGTATCGTCAGACCGGTTCTCCGGGCCCGCGGGGCATTGGAGAACATCACCATCGTTCGGTGTTGCCCTCCATCGCACACTTCATGAAATACGTCATGTGCGCTGGGGATAGCATTTGCGAGTGCGGAGGGCAACACAACTCCATAAGAACATCGCATAATCGTTCACCCGTTCATTTCTTTCCTGTCTTTTTTTACCCCATCTGAGCGTTTTCGCTCTTCGCCTGGCCCAGTAGGCCGTATCGCAGGCGCTCTCTTAGGGATCAGGCATTTCTGCTAATTTTCCGCGTCATTGCACCATTGTTATCGGCGTTGTCGCGTTGTCGACACCCTTCGAGTAGAGCCTCAAGCTTACTTTTTCCAAACATTGCTCATCGGCTTTTCCGCGCATTTTGGGGTCTCTGGGCATTGTTCAGGTCTACTATCGTGCCCGCACGACACCCCCAAAGCCTAATGCACCCTGCCTTCGCATTTTTTTAATATTCTATTGGTTCCATTCTCCGTCCATGACGTTTCGCTGGCAAGGACAAAAAATGGCTTCGTCGTCGGATGCCATGAAACATGACAACCCATATTGGCTAGTCGACCGGCATATACGCAGCGCTCTCAGGGCGATGTAAATTGATATTCGTCCCTTCTACCTAAGGGCAAAACAATATGCGCGTCGCAAGCCGGCTAACACCTCATGTCGAGTGGCATGCTCCACCATCGTTTTCTTCGTCTGGATTTGTTCTGATTTCAGGCATTTGGATATCTTCGAGATGGTGCGGAGTGAAGATGAGGGAGAACTTTCAAAACGCTACAATTGCGACCATATTGACTCAACGAAGCCGCAAGAGATGTTGTCCTGTTTAGAGCAGAAAATGGCCTTCTCACCCGCCCTTCCCCACTTCCTCAGCTTTATGCAACATCTACTCCTTATGCCCGGTATGTTCTTTTGATTGTCCGGGCTTCACTATAAGGCATTCGCCTAGGTAGTGTGAGTTTCACGCTGAGGGCGTAGCTACATCATTCAAACTTATGCCACAATGATCTTCATCCTTCTGTCTGGATCTTCTGAAAGAATCTGGATGAAAATGCAGCGACCACTCGTTTTCTTAGTTGATAGTTACGTTTCACCGGGGATCGCGTCAAAATCAAATCAAAGAGCAGCCGCTAGAAAAAAGGATATTCATTAAGCCGAACGTGTTAACATGTCTCATGTTTCGTGTGCGAATTGCAAACTGTAGCGAAGGGCAAATCGGTCGAACACTGGATCCTGTTCGACCGGTTGGTGCAGCAGATCATAATGCAGGACACGTGCGACGGAGTCGACCATGACGTTGCAGCCATCCAAATAAATGTTGGGGAGATTATTAAACAGTATGTATCTACACAATTATTATACAAGTAAATGTTCGATGCCAGGTTTCTTTTCCCCCTCGGGGACAGATGGAGGGACAAACCTTGTTTCTACAAGCCTATATTGTATTCGATTGTCCCTTGTCGATGTCCGTGTATATATATATATATATATGGCGAACCATAATGGCAGTTAGATGACTTGCTAGGTTCTGGAACATGATACAGTAACAGTACTCGTATTGTACACACGTGCTGAAAACGTTGTTTCGATATAGTTTGGCTAGCGAGGAGGAACTTCGGTTGGCCAAGGAGAAAGCGGAAAGATTTGAAAAGGAGAACATAGATCTGTCAACGTCGATAGCCGGTAAAGAGCAGCAGCTGGAGCAGACGTCGCAGGAGCGGGACGATATCAAAGATTCGCTAGAAAAAACCAAGGACAAGCTTGAACGGGAGACGGTTTCTCATCTGAACACGAAACAACGGATTCAAGAGCTCGAGTACAACATCCAACAACTCACTACTGCGGTAGGTTGTGTTTACTTATGTCAGGAGATTAACATTTATTTCCGCGTAGCTGTCAACGCTACGAGAGGGCTCCTTAAGAGGGCAGAGATGTCCAAACGCAAGCAGATGTTATGCACCAAATCTTATTCCGTTGGCCCTGTTCACCAGGCCCCATACCTTCCTGGCGTCGCCCTATATCCAATAGCTTTTTTCCCCGTGAATTTTAACTGGACACAAATGAAGCTCATTTCTGACGTTGAACGGGGTGATTCACAGCTCCAGCAGAAAACAGCAGCAGCCGCCCAGGCGGCAGCACTCGCAGCCGCAAACGCTATCAACTCCGCGACGGCTACAGACGGAGACATCGCCTCGATTCCTCCCCCACCACCACCTCCTCCGCCAGGCGGAACCATAGGGACGCCTGGCTGTATACCGCCCCCTCCACCGCCCCCGATGAGCGGCTTCGGAGCTCCACCACCACCACCCCCGCCACCGATGGGCGGTCCAGGAGCACCACCACCCCCGCCTATGGGTTTGTTTGGTATGCCCAAGAGGGTTATCAAAAATGTTCCACAACCGTCGAACCCGCTTAAAACGTTCAACTGGTCGAAGCTGCCTGAAGCGCGCCTGCAAGGCACAATCTGGTCGGAGGTCAATGAGGAGAAACTCTACAAGGAGATCGATCTCGATGATGTCGACAAGACATTCGCGGCCTTCAAGAAGAACATGATTACGTCGAACGAGGACGTGGCCGACATGCCCTCCAAGGGAACGCTGACAAGCAACAAGGTCAAGGAGCTATGCGTAATCGATCCACGGCGTGCGCAGAATTGCCAAATCCTGCTGACGAGGCTGAAGTTGTCCAACGATGAGATCGTCCTTTGTCTGTTGTCGATGGATTCGAAGGAGCAACTTCAGAAGGACATGATTGAGCAGATGCTCAAGTTCGTGCCCACCCTCGAAGAGCGCACCACCCTTGAGGAGCATAGCCACCAGCTGGAGTTACTCGCTAAGGCCGATCGATTCCTGTATGAGGTGGGCAAAATCGTTCACTACGAGCAGCGGCTGAAGACGCTATGCTACAAGAAAACGTTTAAGGAGAAGCTCAATGACATTAAGCCGAAAATCCTCGCCGTGACCGAGGCGTCGAAGGATCTTCAGCGCTCGCGAAGGCTACGTCGCCTACTGGAGCTGGTGCTTGCCTTTGGTAACTACATGAATCGTGGGGATCGTGGTAACGCGTGCGGGTTCAAAATTGCCTCGCTCAACAAGCTGGCCGATACGAAATCCTCCTCGAACCGTAACTATACATTGCTTCATTATGTTATAGAAACCTGCCAGCGAAGGTTCCGGGAAGTGCTCAAGATTGACGAGGAAATCTCGAAAGTTCGGCAAGGCAGCAAAGTCAAGTAAGTCTTACTTTTCATTCAGTTGCACAAACAGTGGAATTCAAAAACCCGTATTCGATTCTAGACGAATCGGAGATGGCCGTTTGTAGCTCCATATGCTACATTGTCTTTATTTGTTGTAATTAAGAACAAGTTGTCTGAAGCGTTTATTCCTTAGTGCACTGTCTTAGTGATAGCTTGTGAGTGCAATTTGTATTTGCTTTTCCATTGATTTGACTAGCAGTGAGTGGAAAAGCGTGACTAACACCTAACGAACCAAGTTTGATGCATGTTCTCTTTGCGTGTTTTTATAGAACTGTAAACATCAACTTGAATTAAACAGTATGAACAGGAGTAACTTAAGCTGATCTTAGTGCGTGGGCGTTCTCTACAGATATAAACAAAATACTGTTTTTGTGTACGTACCGCTTCAGTCTGTCGGAGCTGTCCAAAGAGATGGCCGGACTCAAGTCGGGGCTTGCGGATGTCCAGAAGGAGATCGACTTCCTTCGCGGTCAGGCAGAGCAGATTCCCAATGACAAGTTTGTACCGGTCATGAAAAATTTTGTTGCAAGTGCGACTTACAAGCACCAGGAACTTGAGGAGCTCTTCATCGAGATGAAGTCCAGATACGAGGAAGTGGTACGCCTATTTGGAGAGGACTCAAGCTCCGTGCAGCCAGACGAATTTTTCTCCATCTTTGACGCATTCCTCACGAGCTTCAACGATGCCAAGAACGAAATCGACTCGATCCAAAAACGGCGCAAGGAGGAAATGGAACGGCAAAAGGAGCTCGAGGTCAGTAACCCGTTCGGGTATGGTTTATATCATTTTTGTTTACTCAGTTCAGAGAGAACGGCTTAATAGAGAGCGTCCGAATTTCGACCTTTAGCGTGTACAGTAGCTCTTGGCTGCAGAGAAGGCATGGCCATTTGATTTCACGGCATACTTCCAACTCGCATCTAGTCAGATTGTTCCTTCAGTCTAGCTAGCTGAAAGCTAACATGAAACACACTCCCTAAACTAATTAACTCATAAACCGTAGGTATTGTACGATAAGGAATCTGCATCAAATTGAAGCATACGCCTGCAAAAAGCTACATTTGCAGAGAATCGTCCAAAAATTTAAAATACGTGCATAAACCAAGTATGTCTAACGAGAGTTTATTTTTGATTCCATTTTCTGATACGTGCTTGTAATTAACAAGGCGAAACGCAAGGAAAAAGCAAGCAAAGAAAAGGAACGCCGTTCTCCCGATGGATCGAGTTTTGTGGGGCTACGTAAAGATTCAAAAGGTGGAAATGCTCCCAATGGAACCCCTCAGCAGCACGGAGAATTCGATGATCTCATCTCAGCTCTACGAACCGGTACGACGAGACGTTTGGCGAATCTTAAAACTTTATTGCACTAACTTCAGTCGCACAAATTAACACACGCACAAAAAATAAACTAGCGCATTCCTTAAATTTAATGTCGTTTAAACAACAGAAAGTCTATCCACATTGTGGACGCATTTTATTTGCCTGCGGATGGCGGTGATGGCGTGTCGCGGCATAACGCGTAAAGAAGATCTATTAAAAATATTAAATTTTATTTATTGCGCGAGAGGGCAATAGTCAAAGTGGTAACCACTGAACGGCAGAAGAAGAATTGATGATCGATTCGTAGATAGAATTAGCACGCGCAAAGGTAAAAACCGAGTAAATACAGAAATTCGACGTGATAAAGACAAATTGGGTGAATGTGAAGAAAATTTAGGGCTTTATGCTTATCAGAAGAGTGTACTCAATTTTAAGAGAGACGGACAGAAAACGGTCAGTCAACTCCTGCGAACTACCACTCCGATTGGGTGCTATGGGCAATTCACAACCCATTTTTTTGAATGGCAATGCCGTAATGTATTTTCGGAAACGTTCACTCTGGCCGAAAACTTCAGAACACGCACCCTAGGTGCATAGCGTATGTGCTCTCTGTTCGAGGACTGGACCCTTTCTCCGAATCGAGAAGCTGTTGATCTGGGGGGGATTTCGAGTTATCCAGCGCATAAAATTAATTTAAGTTTGTATTCTTATATACGTTTTCGATACGAATATTTGCTGACTGCCAGATGTCGCTTTCTTTAATGCCTTATAGGTGACGTGTTCGGTGACGAGTTCTCATCTAAATATCGTCGCTGCAAGAAAAGGTCTACCTCAGTCGATACTGAAAGGGAGCGTGTTCGCTAATCAACCAGCTGAAATGCCATTAATTTCTTATTTGTTTCATCTTCCAAGGGAGCAAGATTCATCTATTGACAGATAACAACGACATGTCATCATAAATTACACAGCCTCCTGCTGCCACTACATTATTATTATTTCGATATCATCGACATAAATTCCTCGAAACGAAGTGAAACCGAGCTAGTGTAATCAATGTCCTACGTAGCATAAAGCTGCTGATTACAAGGCCCATGTGTAGAAATGATCGCTCTAAATCGAAACACGAACCTCTCGAATGATAAACAACATGTACTAACCAATATACCCATACATACGGTAAGTATGGTAACGGACAATAGGCAAAATTTAACATTATTTCCTCTCTTCCACAAACTTTCGCCAAACCGACTCGCACGAACAAAACAGAGTAACGTATCCTTAAGGCAAAATACAAATTAACCACAATAAAACGACTGACTCATCAAAATAAATGAGAGCGAACAAAAGGAGGACACAAAATATAACAACTCTACAAACTTACACACAAACACGCTATACATACATACACACACACACACACATATATATATATATATATATAT
>MNPL01001989.1:0-19660 GCA_002081605.1 Tropilaelaps mercedesae
TATATATATATATATATATATATATATATATGTATCTATAGATATTTTGAGAATTTACCTGTCATTTTTTTGCATTCTTTTCAACATCATTAGAAAAATTAAATTAATTTTTATTAGCTGTTCATATTATTCATCTTCCCTTTCATAAACATTTGGTGTAATCGTCTGAAAGATAGAGAAGGGGGTCGAGATCTAAGAACGGAAATCTTTATATTTTAAATTGTGTCTAAAACATACTACTCATGTGCATTGGGATACACGACTTCAGATTGCTCAAATTTAAACAACTTATAGCTGTAAATACTATATTTCTCCTTATTCTTCTTCAACCCATTTTCTTTTGTCCGCTTAGGAATAGGCACATAAGGTGTCGCGATCGACCGCCAGGGTTTCTACAGAGAAAAATTCGTCTGCCTTCGCAGAACCCGTATTTTTTGTTTAGGTTTTCTTTGAAAATGAACCGCTCCGCAAATTGCACTGGGCCGGACAACAACGAAGTCATTTCCACTTGTCGACTGCCTGTCCTCCATAAGTTCCCCTTCTCCCTTTCGTCGTATGTTTTTTTTTGTACTTTATACCATCTTTTCCCTCTGGTCTACACTAACACCGGCAGCATCAGCTACCCTGCTTTACTATAGCTGAAGTCGCCTACCGATGTTGCTGATGGTGATGGTGTATGTCTGCTTCTGTGGTCGTTGGTTCCCCCGAAACAATCAGATCTTAGCGCCAGCCGGCAGCATACCCATATGACCTCACTGCATTTAGCGCCGTTTGCGCTTGGAGCCCATCACAACCGCGAGTGTTGAGTGCGAAGAGTAGTGGCTCCGCCCACGCCCCTCCTTCCTCGTTCGATCATTGCCTTGGCCATAGGTTGGAGAAGCTGTTGGCCGCCTCAGCTGCTGCCAGCTGCTAGGGGAAAATACGCGGACAGGAACTGGGATACAAACGCGGGTGATCGGGCTATATCTGCCAACTGCAACCGGCTTGACTTGACGATAGAGAGTATGGCCTGAGGCTCTTGGGGTTAAAGGGGGTGGGGGCACAGAGATATCCCTGCTGCTGCAGCGTGTTGCTGGAGGGGAGGGTCTTTTAAGGGGGCGGTCGGGGAGGCAAGTAAGCGAGGAAGAAAGGGAGGGCACCCGTGGTCGCCGCGCCACGAACAGGGCAGCTGCTGTCTGGGCTGCTGCTGCCGCCGCCACAGAAAGGACAGGCAGCGAACCAACCCTAGGAAGCCGGGCAACGACGGCGAGTCGCATAGCGGCAGAGCACAACCATAGCACTCTTAGACGTCCTAAATGCCTCGACGTCGACTGATCTCTCAATACGATCAGCGACGCGGCCGATCGCAGCCACAAACGACGATACCACCAGCACTGCCACTACGATCACCAACGTAGCACCAGCTATACAGTGGTGCCATCACACAGCGGCAGGCACGAGCTGCTGGAAGAAGGCGAAGGCACAAGCATTTACCACATCGAGCCCCCCTACGCTGAGTCGCACTTGCTCTAGCAAGTTGCTCTCGCAGAATAGTGAAAGCGCCCGTAAATCAAGCTTTAACTTTCACCACTACCGACAATGAACTTCCCCTTTCTCTTCCTTTGTCAAGAGATAAAAAAAAAAGGAAACAAACAGCCACGCAGCAACAATCGTTGATTTTTAACACCTACAAGAAAAGGTGCTGCAATCTTCTCTTAGCGGTATGAGACTATCATCAACCATTTGCACAACAATGTCTCCTGCATGTCTTACATGTAATTAGCTCTATGACGGGTTTTACTTAGGATTGATAAAGTCGATTAATTGATAATACATTCACGGCAACACAAAAGTTTCCAAGTCTCTGACAAGCCCGGCCAATGTCCTAATAGCCAAAAAGTGATAGCGTCTTGCTGCTCTGTTTACAGAAGTGACACGACGGTATCCTTATTATACGAATCATTTGGTCATAGAAAAAGTCTAAGGAACGTTCTCGTGCGTTTGTGTGTGCAATTTATAATGCTTGTATGTGTAACTATGTGGTGTGAATGGTGATATAAATAAAAGTGAGTGCTTAGTGTGAGTTCGAGCCTAGGCGAATAGTCAGCGATACATGGAAATTCAAGAATACGTCCGTTGATGGTGTGGGCTCAAAAGCAAATCAAGCAGAAAGACAAGCTATGAACGAGCTGATATTGTAACTGTGAAAGCCACAAGAGGTTGTTGTCTTTGGTACTCGAAAAGTCAGTAACCAGAGGCCATAACCGTGTCTGTGTGTGAATGTGAAGGTGCTAGGGCCGATAATGGCCGTGGTAAATGATCAGAAACCAGCAGTATAATATCACCATTATAGACACGGTTAACCATGTTAGCTACTTCCAATTAGGACCTATAGTGCAATTAAAGGTGAATTGAAATGCATCCGTTTTAACACTACGGAAGTTTTTTTGCACATTAAAATACGACACAAGCCAAGAGAAATTTCACTTCTTCAAACTCAGGTAAGACGGCTAGAAACAAAAAGTTTCACGAGTACCTAACAAGTGTGATCAATGTAATTACTCTCAATATTTGCAAAAACCATTGGCTCGAGGCAGTTTTCCGACTGACTGTTGAACCCCGGCAACTAAAATGGTTTTCTTTCAAATTCAAATGAAGTAATCCACTAGATGAAAGATAACGTACAGTGAGGTGTATTGAAAAAGATGCACTATTGAGGTTCTGGGTGCTCGACTATCGCCCATCTTCCAGCATAATCCCGCAGTTCTTGAAAGTCTTAACAGTACATAAAATTAAATATATACAAACCAGGGCTTGTCAGCCATAATTAGTTTTGTTACATGTAAATCTAAAGCCATCGCCAACCCCAAAATAACGTGTAAATATTATGGCCGCTAGAATTGATACTAATGATATACACTCAGTGTGAGCGCTTACCAAGATCGTACTCAAAAGGACCGTTCTAGTAAAATATTTTTCACAGATTTTGTTAGGGAGTAATCTAGGCATAGTTTATTCTAACATTTAAACTTCTTGCTTCACTCAATGCTTTTGCATGGTGTAAAGCTTTTTTCCATCAATTAACTTATGCCCAGCAATTTTCTTAATGAGTTCCTGTAGAGTTGATCCTCACAAATACAAAAATTGGAACCCTCTCTGAGGCTTATCCCTTAGTGACTAGAATAATTCTAAATTTGTTTCATTCAACAGAGGCATGAACCACACTGCAAGTGTTTAATAAGTATGAAAATATCACTTTTACATAATAACTTTTGAAATGCGTATTGAATATTTTTTTTGCTTTAAACCTTCAACTAACGAATATTAACTGTATCACACGTTCAGAGTTACTTGATGCTAAATAAGCATCTACTATGCTATCTTCTCTCCGTTTTTTAAAAAAATGTGTAAAACCACTTACTTTCTTGAAAATACTTGCTTTCATATATATTTGAGAACAAAATATAATGACTTCCAAGTCCTATAAAATCAGGTAGACGTTTACAACTTGTGTGCAGTTTCGTTTAATTTTTAGTCCATTAAAATTTGCTTTTATTGCTTTTCAAATTTTCAAACATTTTGGCATGAGATACACTTGCGTGTAGGTGCGTAAATGTATGTACGCTGACGTAAGTTTCACTAACTGTTGCGTTAAATTTAAGGCAAGAAACTTGAAGAAAGAACAAATTCTAAAAGGCATTATTGTTTTTCAAAGTGTTAAGGATTGTACGATCATTTATTTTTGACATTACGAACGTTTTCATTAGAAACATCGCCTTGTTGTGCATGCAAAGTGCCGAAATTTCCTCAAAAGCACATACTGAAATAACATCTTGAACAAGCTAATAGAAGAAGCGATACTTTCTGACCTGTTCAAATGTTCTGTTTCGCTGCTTTAGATCGTAAATTAAACTTTTATATACGCCAGCACATGTGGATTACAAATATTTGGCAAGTTTGCTATTTAAATTAATAAAGGAGGAAGCATTAAGAAGCAGCGTTGGCTCTCCTGAAAAAAGTAATCACCTTAGTCCTAAGAAAAGTTTGCAATTGTTATCTGAATAAACGAGAATATGGTATTTGGCGTTATCTTTCATTAAAACTACGCCTCTCCAACAGGAAATAAAAATGTGTGCACATCCAATAAGCCCATACGATCCGTTTAGGAACGTTCTACCGCCCGGTTTTTTCTACGGTTTATTACAATAATTTTTTCTATGTAGACGTTGTGGTTATTCGGCGCAGTAAATAGGTAATATCAGTGTATGTATTTATCGCTGGCGTATGTAAATATTTTTTATTAGAGATTACATATTTTACGCATCAATAATTTGGCACCTTTATTAACGTTTTTTTCCTACGCATACGAAATTGTTTGAATTATTGGAGGTCGGGCAATAAAATTATAAAAATACTTCCACTGTTTTTGAGAATGTTTTTGTCTGCTTGTTCTAATAAGGACTGAACATTTATGAGTACATATCGTAATTTCGTTTAGCAGATTATTGAATTACACTTACTGCAAAGTGCCACGTATACAAATTCTCTACTATGCTGGAAAATAATTAAGTGTGCCTTGTAAAGTGTTCTAGTTATGCTAATAATTACAAGTATATGAAACTAACGTTCTAAGAGGGCTATTGTTTACGTTTCCTTACTGTGTACATTTATCTTTTATCCAAAACAAAAGATAACAACTAAATTTCTAAATCTTACCGGCAGTGACTTTCCTGACATATTAATGATTAAGATTATTCAACAAAATTGAACAATTAATTTGTCGAAGTTTTCAAAGCATATTTTAAAGGTTATTTCTGAAAAACGGTGTCTGATTCGCTTATTAATACTGAAATTGGTTATAGACATCAACTTATGCGGCCAATAAGTGTTGTGGGTTCATCAAGAGATATCTGATAGAATACAATCCACGTATCATAAGGTAGTTGCCCTAGAGCCTTGTTATCTTTTACGAATTTCAATCGAGTTCTGATAATTAAACCGAAAATATTATGATATAGGCTTGTAAGATTAGACTTGTAGCATCAGGCGCGAAGGAGGAACAGTTTCCATTTTTTAACAAAGATTCACTCAAATGCTATAGTTGCAATCGAGTAGCAAAATATTGGGCTTGAGATGCTTTTGTTGGTATCAGAAAAAATAATATTTAAAGACATTTAAAAAAGTGCTTCTCATAAGCTCCAAATGCACCTCTTAACGAGCCGTTTTTATTTCACATGGCTCACCCTAAATTTCGAACAATTAATTTTTCGGGACATCTATAGACTTTTAAGTTACAACGTGGATAAAAGCCTTTTACACGCCAAAGCCAGAAATGAGTACTAACAGTCCACAACATTTTTTTAGGCTAAATTATAGGTATTTGAGAATGGTAAATGCGAAGGGTAATAAAATAAAGAAAAAACGTGTTCCTACGATCGGGAATAAACCCAAGTTTTTGCGATTATAATTTTGTTCATTTGTTTTGACCAAACTATTAAACGATGTGAACTTCACGAACGAAGTTCACATCTTCTAATAGTTTGGTCTAACCCACTCAACAAGAATGTTCAATCAAAAATATGAGTCTTGAAACGGTCTGTAACTCGTTACTTGGTATCTGAATGAACTAAAGTATTCTGACTGAAATGCGTTTTCGTTGTTAGAGAACCTAGGGCAATGTTCGGAGATTGTACTTAGGTGCATTATGATTTTTATATACTCGTCCAAACCAAAACAAGAAGCAGAATGGCTTTTTACGGCGAAAATGCAGCTTAAATTCGCAATCTGTCAGTTCCATCTGGTTTTTTAAGCTTCCGTGTTGATTTTTCACAGCTTATGGATGTGGTTACCAAAATTATATTGTGACAGGAACCAGATAGTTAATATCTAATATTTACTAGTATAACAGGAACAGAAAAGTGAAATGTGATCAGACCGCTGCAAACGTATGCCTATTTTGCAAGGACTTCCGAATATCTCTGCTCGGCATCAGTCTCTTAACATATGGCGCTCAAATGTAAAAATTGTAATAAGATTAGTCTTGATACTTCAAATTATAGATTATATTTGTGTGTCAAACAATACAATCATATAACTAGTTATTTTTCAACAAAAATAGTGCCACTTAATGTCTACGAGCTACTCTATCCTGAGTGGTCGGTTTCAATTTTAGCATTCCTTGGGAATTCGTGACCTTATCCATCGTAAAATTATTTTGCTCACTTTCGTCAACATTAACTCCTTTCATTGCCATTTATATAAAATAATCCTTTTACATTTTGAATCCCAGTCATATTTGGCTATGTTACTTTTACGCATATATTACGACGATCCATATTGCAACGCTTACAGACATTGCCAAATATAAATGTATTTTGGAGTTTTGTCATTTTATCTGGTTCCATTATCTCGGTTTCAACTTAAATAACGCCATAGTCGCTGTTTTCATTGTATTTTTTCTTTGTTTTTCCTCTGAATACTTACAGCCGCCTCAATATACTGTAGAGTATTACATTGTATATTCTCATGACCAATATAACTACTAGTGGGA
Source organism: Tropilaelaps mercedesae (assembly GCA_002081605.1). Classification (NCBI taxonomy): domain Eukaryota; kingdom Metazoa; phylum Arthropoda; class Arachnida; order Mesostigmata; family Laelapidae; genus Tropilaelaps; species Tropilaelaps mercedesae. The sequence goes on from MNPL01001989.1 coordinate 6,530, forward strand.
TTTCCCCTAGGGCACTGTGTCGCATCTTGGTCGCTGCTATAAATTAATAAACCCCATAGCATCGGAGTAGCTAAAATGGCTCGGTAAAGTGTGAGGTGAGTGTGGCAGGAGATGTCGCTAGAGTTGTGGGACTACTGTCGACGAACGTAGTGATTCACTCGATCCGCAGCTACAATCTCTATCTAAAAGAATGAGAATGGAGCTCCCTTGAGAATGAAGATCAGGGAGGGAGAGAAAGTGGCGGCGAGAAAGCAGTCACTCTAACTCTCAGACTGACTCCCTTGGAATCAACTTCACAAGGTTTCCTTGCTCTTTCTTTCAGAATCTCTGCGCACCTCACACCTCATAGGCAGTTCGTTCTGTACTTCACCTATGCGACCCGTACGCACCCACATATAGCTGCATATAGCTCTCCTTTTCCCTAACGGACTGCACCCGAGTATCCATCCACCAATGGGTACCGAAGGCAGGAACTTGCGCAGGTCGGAGACACAAACGAACTGAGCCTGTTCGCTTGGCTAGATGCTCACTTGCCGACTAGTAATGTCACCTACTTCGGGCGACACACACTGTCGACCGGTGGTACTGCTGGGATCCACCACAAAGGTGGATCAAGAATCGCTCAACTGAAACGCCTCGCAGCAGAGTGCCAGGCGGTGGCCACTCGCTGAGCCTCTCGGCACTGGCTTCCTCAAACAGCCAGGAAATAGAGGCATCTGATCCAAACGAAATGAGATCGTTTTCGTCTAAATGTAGACATATTTGCGTAGATAGACGATTTTCTTACACAGCAACTGCAGCCGCCGTCGGCTTGGGTATCATTGTTTATTTCTGGTCGTGGAGGACCCTGGCTGCCATCATTGGCCAACAGGTCTATGCATAAGGGTCGGTCGAGTTAACAGGACAGTAAAGGAGATGGTGGGTGACTGTGCGGTGTTTCCTTTGGGCTTCGGAAGGGGCGAGCCAGGTGGAATAAATACAGTGGTTGGTTTACAGAGCCTTTTCCTTCTCGCGATTTATCCCCTCGGAATTCACCGCAAATACTCTATGGGCGATAGTGCCGATGAACGAATCTCGCACTCAATGCGTCACACCAAAGCGACCACCACGCGGCACCAACAACCGATGTAAAACAGAATGAGTGAAGCCGTTTACCAAGCAGAAGAAACTACGTTGAAATGAGCTTGCCTCGCAATGGTGCTTACTAAATCGCGACGAACTAGGTCCCCTAATTCCTCCGCAATTTTTATGAGGGGTCAAAAGCTATTATCAGGCTCGTGCAACCTGCAGCGCTACTCAGCTATGCATCTGTAACGGAGTCTTTTATAGATTTGGTACCAAAGTAGGTTATGGCGAATGACAGCACTTACTTTCAGAAAAGCAGGTAACAGAGTGCTTGGATTTTTCGACTAATCAGTTTTTTTGACGAAATATTGTTATCGAAAGGCATAACTGAACCTTCCGTAAATAGAACTTTCGATGTTTTATTTTACAATTATAACATGTGTTCTTGTTCGACGTAATAATTGAGATTGCTCTATATATAGCCAGATAAAAGCACAATGCTCACTGAACTCTCCTGTTGATACAGTACTATAAATAAGCTATCACGAATACTCACGAATACGAAATGCGGTCAAGTCACGAAAGTTCGGTCAAGCCTTGCATTTTTCGGAAGCCTTAATACAGCAGGGATTCACCACCAGGAGGCTAGAATAAAATAAGACAGCTAAAAAGGAAAGGTGAATCCCGATAAGTAATTCTGCGTATTTATCGATCTTGCTTATTTTAAATACCTTACTCTGAACATTCCGCCCCGCACATGTAATTGTAGCCGTGGTGAAATCTATTATACCTATTCATGAACACGAATTTCCATTTTCAACGCATAATAAAACTATGATGAACTTGTTTTGGAATACTTAAGGTGGTCTCAAAATAATACATTTTTTGCAATGATTTACAATATAAAAACAATAGCTCAGTGTTTGGTACATTAGTTTCTTTAAGTTGAAAATATTTTTAAAAAATAACTTACTAATAAGTGCAGCTTAACCTTTCATTTCGTTTAATATATGAGGAACACATGCCGGGGACTTGTCTTTCTTCTCACTAATAAACCACATGCCTTGTTTCTCTAGAGATTTAGAATGTATGTGCATTTTTTGGAATACAGCGATTCCCTTACCCCTAACATTCCAATGGGCCCTAGAACATCCTATTCAGGGACTTCCGGAGCTATTACCTTACCCGTTACGCTTATTTTCTCTTCTAAGGCATACCTGCCCATTTTAGACTATCCCAGACAAATAGTAATCTAAATAGAAAAGTCTTCTTCTTTGTGCTATTCGAACCTTTATGTGGATGCTAGTCCGATTTGATCTACTATCTTAAATATGCTCCGGTAATTCCGTGCATAAACTACACCAACAAAGAAAATTTCTTATTTCGTATATTATAAAACGCCTGTTGCAACGCTTACTATGCTCAGACCCACTAATGTAGACCATTGCAGTGCGCTTAATCCTGGTTTCATTGTTTAGATGCTGACGCGGGTCAACAGACGAAATAAGTTTGCTTATGATGCTATTCTGCCACCTTGATTATTTAAGCTGAAGGCTACAGCTATGGAGATTAAGTGGAAGATGAAGAGCAACTCAACATAAAGCCCCATAAGAGCCTCCTATCGCATTTCACTAAAATGTACCCTGTGCTTCTCTGTTAAACGTTAACCTAAGCCTTCCTACAGTACATACTTCCGAATATGGAAAGTCTTTATTGTTAATTAAGCACAATGGTCAACAATAAGAACAAAAATTACCGTGGGTAAACTACGTCATACTTGATTGTTAGTAGTTTTAAGTAGTGGAAATACAATTTTTGGAAAGCTCTTGGGCTTAGTGCAATACTTAAGAGCTAGTTAATCGTAATATTACAAATATGTTAAATTGATAATTCCATGCATAAAATTCCCAATACATACCATATATATTTACACTGTAAATTCAATAGAGTATAACTACTAGTAGAGAGCGTTTTTCAAAAGTTCTTGAAAGGCTTACCTTTTTAATCATAACACGTGCGACATTTGTGTATTTATAGCCTAGAAGGAGGCACTTCACACATTACCATAAATTCATATGAAGACGTAATTATTTTCTGTCAACATATGTCTGTCAAGGAAGTCTCATTACCGCGCATTGTACGTTTCCAAAGCTAACCAAGATTTTCATCGATCGCCAATCTGTATCTTAGTTTCCTATTATTTGCCTAGACCTCGTCCCTTCTTTTTTTAAATTTTGAAGTGACCATTGTTATTTTTACGCAGAGCATCACGGACCTTCTTCAACGAAGCTTGGAACCTCCATCTCATTCCCCTCCTTTTCATAAGCTACCCGCATCCATAGAATATATAACGAAAAAGCAAGAAACAGTCTCAAGTCTAGGGGGCCCAATTATGTTATACTTAGGCACTTACGATGACTTTGGGCCCGATAAGAAAATAATCTAGAATTTTTTTGACTTTGAGAACTGCAGCTCCGCTCTTGGCTTATGCCCTGAGAAATATACTACATTAAAGTACATTCGCATAGTACAAAAGTATACTAGTAATATATACATAAGAGACAAATATTTACTTTTTGTAATCGTGAAGGTTCTTGAAAATACGCTGTCATTAAATACTGGATAGAACCCTACGTTTACAAAGCACTTAATTTGTTTTGTTAGATTGAACTGACCATGAAATTGTTTATTTCACATTTACACAGTGTGTAGCTCTGCAGCATGTTATATTATAATTCACACAAGGAACTGAAATTTTTCCTCAATCATTTTCTTAATCAGTTCGAGAGATTAAAATAGAGCGGATTATACAGCTGTTTTATTTTGTGGGATACGGATTTACCTCTGCACATTATGTCAGGCTTTACGATTATTACAAATCGTACCAAGTTTAGCATGCTAATTATTGATTATCCGTACACTAGGATTTTAGCACTATAGCAAATTATTTCCAAAGTTGCATTTATTACATTGAACAACGAACATTTAATGATAGAATTATGATGCACTACTATTAATGCTATCATGTTTAGTAAATATAATCTCTATATAATATTATTACTCCTGTATAGTTATCCTATTTGAATAATTGTTGATTAATCTTTGGGAACGCTCGACCTCAACAACATTAAGTGTATAATATACTTTTTTTAATACTAACTTCAATTAATCGTAAGGCATCAAAGTGAAGGTCCAATATTTCCAATACTAGATCACTTTCTTGACGAAAAAGTACTATTTATAGTTAAAAAGGCCTATATTGATTTCAACATACAGAGCGGCATACTCCATTCTTAGGCAAGTGACGCCAATAAACTAAAAATATCATCGTCATACGTCATATGACAATGAGTCTTAAAGGACTCTGGTCTATGGTGGCTATTGGAACACACATGCACGCGTTACGAAGCGGCGTGATGAGTCAAAACACGATTGCCTCTTATCATGTCATCTATTCGTTATCTACGAGTCCACGGCCAAAGGGCAAACCCAAAAAGCAACATCTCATAGTGTACTCATTATGTCTGCAGCGGGCTTCACATAAGCTCTCCAAAACTCATAAAAACATTCTAACAAGATGCTACGGCGCACATTGCAGACAGTTGAAAAGTAGGATAGTCCAGTACAGGGAACTGTCATCGTGGTGGTATCACATAGTCAGATGCGAACTCAATTTTTTCCTTTTTCTACCCTACCCTACTCTTCTATGCTTCTCAGCTGTGTCCTTAAGTCATGGCTGCGTCGCAGCTCGTATGCTATCCATTCCTATCTAGCTCCTTTTTTCCTCCCTTCCTTCGCGCGGTCGCTCATTGCACTCCAGCATGCGTTGTCATTGTCATAACTTGTCGTCTTCTTGCCCTGTGTGAACGCGCCCAAGGCATGCCGCTGTTGGTCGTTGCCCTTCAGGTCGCATGTGAGCAGGGAAATCTTCGCGAAGAGCGACAGAAGCGAAATCTCCAGTCGCCTTTTTCGTCTGTTCGCTTTTTCTACTCTTCTATTTCTCATCGTTACGGAGGCAAATCTTCCCACCAGAATAAGAAGAGAGCAGAATATTTCCTCTCTTTTCTATCCAGAGAGCCGAATAGGGGCCGGCTTGAGGCTGACTCTCATAATGTGGGCGCATGGGGCACCCAGGCCCAAGGAAAGCAAATGGCCTCCTGCTTAATCTGAAAGACCAGGAAAAAAGGCCATCTAACAGTGGGAAACATGCGAAACTGTAACATGTAGCTATGGCTACATAGGGAACGTAGATTGTCATCGAAAAACGGAAAGACGCGCCCGGTTTCCTACCTCATTGCAAGTTATGGAAACTGCAGCTGCTTGTTGACAGCGTGCGTGAGAGAGACGATTTTCAACATTAGGTGGAGGCGGTCGGTTGGGACAGGCAGAAAGCTAGATTGCTTGTGATTGGCCGTACGATAGGCGTGGATTGAATGAAATCAAATGAGTTCTCGCACTCGACACAGCTACAATGTTGAGAATGGCATCACCTTCTCTTGAACCAGAGTACAAAAAAAACTTATGAGACTGTCAAAGGCGCTAAAAACTGTAAATAACAATGCTTTTAAAATGTTATAATTCGGGAGTGCACAAAAAATCCTGGTTACAGCAAAATATAAACGTTATACCGTATACAATTTCAGTAACATATTCCGTGAGTGGCGTTAACCTATTACGCGTTATTTTCTTTGACAGATCGATCTGCAAAGAAAGCCGAAAAAGAAACTTCTATTAACTAAAATCAGCGCGCCGGTATGCAACTGCTGGCATTCAATATTAACATGCATTTTCATCAATGAACCATGGTCGCATATCGCTTATCAGACTAGTAAGTGAATATGCACACAGTCTTTGACAAGCGTTTACAGTCCAATTCAACAATGTATCATAAAATTTTTATTCCTCCCATTCCTCCCAACGAACATCTTTAGTCTCTAAGTGTGCCAAGCTGTCGCACAAGGTTTGCTCTCTTTCAAAAGATTAATTCTCCGTTTAATTGCCTCTCCCGGGTAAATGTTCCACCTTAATAGAAGTAGCAAATCACAATTATAACTAAATAAATGTGATTTTTAACAAATAGGCTGATTCTTAACTTTTCAGAAAAATCCACCAAAAACCCTTTCATACGCAAGCGACTAAGTATTACAGCTTTTCAGTAGAAACAGTATTGATCTTAGTGAATTGTATACGCAGCATCGAGCCGCTTCAACTACCACTTGAGCTTAGAAATCGGGTGTCATTAACGCTTTGTACTGAAAGAGAAAGATCTTAAACTTTCCATGAACCTACACGGTGAAGCCTGCGCAGTGCCAAGATGCCATCTCTAATTGACATTCGTTTAATCAAAACGGTTCTAATTATTATAAGGCTATTGTTCTTTGAAAGTCTAGCGAACGAGCAGGCGCTTGTCACTCGCTATCCGTCGCTAACGAGTTGTGGGATCTTTGCTGATGTGGAAAGCATGCTCTTCAATTGAAATATGAAATATGAATCCTTGCTAGTTCCCACAGATCCAATCCTACAATATATATCTCTGCGTAGTGACCTTGAGCGGCTAATGTGTAGTGAAACCCTGTCTTCAACTTTCTAGCAGAACACGTACCAAAAAACTAGCTTTGAGAAAAGAAATGCTCAAAAAGCTTTTTGTGCGTACAAATTGTGCCAAGTTTTTATCCTGTATGCTGAGCTCAAGAGCTTTCGCTTACCTCTCTCAAAACCATATAACGCCGTCATTATAGCACTTTGCAAATGCTCAGAAGCAAGGCACGACTAAAGCAAGTGTGTAGTGCGGCCATCGTACAGAAACACTGGTGGCGACAATGCCAGTAGAAAGATACCCTCAGATTGCGACGTTGTCAAACTGAGGACAAGTTTGCTCTGTAGCTTTCTTAATGTTCTTTGTTTTACGTAACGATAAATAGTGAGTTGTTGTACTAAAATTCATAAGTGTTACCCCTAAGCACTAAGCCTACATGATCTGTCTGGCATCTAGACTGATTTGGGCTGTACCAATGAAACAGTAAGGATTGATCAAGCATGCAAATAAACTTGGAAACTCTGTTTGAAATGACAAACGATACAAAGAAACAAACTTGTTCAATGTGCGTATCAAACGCAGACGTTTGCCCATGAAACGTCGAAGTATTTTATATAGTCAAACACTGCTTCAATAGATGTTTCAACTATAAGCTTAATCAACCACAGTAAGATAATGCAACTGGAAAAAAGATGGGCCCGCTATTAAAGGAACAAAATTTTAGGTTTAGGTCCCAACTGGCTAGTTGTTCAAGTCCTTCACGTGCTTTGAGATGACTACCTGCTCAATCTTGCTCATTTTCACTGGATGCGCTTAGGCCGGAATTGTACCCTCATATTGCTCCGAGGCATGTGGCACACATTTTTACACAGCCCAGATTTAACCTCAAGCATCGGTAGGGCCAACTTAATTCCTTAGTTCTTCAAGGCCGAGTAGTCCTGAAGCACAAATTTGCCCCAAAGCCCCCCCAAAGCCCCCAAATTTGGACTTACATTGGCTTAATAATTATTTAACTGTTTTCGGGTAGAACTTTAGCAACAGTACATTTTAGTTTAAGCGAAGCTCAACAGTCGACGTATCCTGAAAGATTATATCTATTTATACTTACTGTGCATAGTTTACCTTCAGAAGCATACTTGCTAGATCAGTGCTAATATGCTGACAACAACGAGCAAAACATAGGAATGTGCAGAATCTACGTGAATACCTTTTTATCGTGACATCCCTATGTGCCCGAAATATGTACCGGTGAGGCGCAATTAATAGTGTTTTTTGTGCACACTTTATTTATGTTTCGCTGCGTACATCCGAAGTTCTTGCCACTCTAGTTGTGGCCATTTTGACTATCATTACAGCTGGCTGTAATGACCTATGCTACTGCTAACTTTGGTCCGCGCCGAGTTGATCAAAGATTTTTTCATCAGCTGCAACAATGTCAACAATAGCCGTAATAGTTATTTCAGTGTAGCCCCGAAAAAGGTTAGTTTTTTTGTTTGTCAAAAATCCAGTGAAATGTAAGATTTTCCGTCGCGTTATGCACTGATTAAGGCTGGCCAATCATGACTGTTCCTTAGAAATTATCCTTGCTCAATTTCAACCAACATTATTTTGACTTTTAGAATTTGAAATAGAAAGTTCCTAGTATTTGTGTATTCGCTGCTGAGGCTTGTCTGGCATGCCTTAATCGTGGGTATATTTTAAAGAATTCTATCCATTATACGGCAAACAAACGTACGAGTTTTTTATAGAGACGCTGACAATCCGCTTTATACTTCGAGTTTGATCCAATTAGAAAATGAGTGATATGAAATCGTATATTTAGAGAAAAAGATGGATTTCAAGTCAAAAATAAGTTGAAAATTAAATATAGAAATTAAATGAAAGAAATTTAACTGGTCTTACCAGTGGCTGGTTTTACCCTGAATGATATGCCTTCTAAACATTGTTCTAAATTGGAGGTCCTCAAGAACGATGATTTGGGCATAGATTCCGCATTTGACATCAAAGAGCGGTATTTGTCAAAACCGCGTCTAAAACCATAGTATATTTTTTAGGTAACATTTATTGTCAAACATATAAAATGAGCTACTGATCTTAGATCTAAAAGCTCCAGTCCTTCATGATTAGATTGGGTTGGGTGAGCTTAAGCTAGTGCTTATGGATACACATGTAGACGTTTCAAAATTGAAAAAGAGAAGAGCACTCATGTCCTATCCTAGCTTAACGTTCCCGTATGTAACTCAAAGAGATTGTGTGAATGTCAGAAATTTTATGCAGAGAGAATTGTAAAGCTGTTGCTACATCTACAGCCTATTCAAAAATACTGCTAATGTACGTATAGATTAGTCAAGCGAAGAAATAATCAACCTCATATTATTGCGCCTGAAAGTATCTCCATATTTAGATTAGGAACATTACACGATTGTCCCGAAGGCCATTTTATTAAGCTATTAGTAATAGCAAGGAGCTTTAATACAAAGTTGAGGAATCAGTCAATGAACGTATTGAACCTAAGAAAATCGCCAGCTATATTGAAAAATCTCATATTTTGTCAATAATTATTAAATTTATGTGTCATTTCAGGCGATCTTACGTTCTGGGTGCGTCCAGGTTCACCAGTCGCCGATGCTTCAATTCAAAAATTTCGGGACCTCTACGGTTGAAAGCTGTAACTACAGTTGCTTACACTCATGTGTTGCTGTTGACGGCAGTCTTATCTTCCACACAATTATTGAGCTCAACTGCAAACTGGAACAACAGAACTGCGCGCTCTGTGGATATTGCAGTTACGCGCGTAAGCTACCTCCAGTCTTTTCCCATTCTGCAGAGCCCCCAGGTAATGGCCCTGCCGCCAGTTGGGCAACTGCTTAAATCACCGTCCTCACACCCAACGAATTCATCGGCTACGCTACACTCGACGCCAACTTCTTCTGCTTATCGTGTCCCTCTCAATTTGTCACCTGCTCACCTTAGCCGTCTACACAACGAGCAGAATCACGAGCTTCATCAACAACAACAGCCGCAACACTTGAGCCTCAGCGTTACTCACCCACCTGGTCACGACCTCAACGATACGGTTACAGCCTCGCTGGATAAAGCGAGAGCCCACTCTAACGAAAACACGAATGCAGCACCTCTTGTTTGCATAAGCGGTCCGCTGGGGTCCTGCGGAGGTCTCCTGGCTTCGGGGGTTCGGACAGACGAAGAAAAAGATCGCCAACGATCATTACAGCTTAGACTCTTCTTTAAAAGCTGCTACCAGAACTCACGAGACTGCGGGAGCGCTTCTCCGCGGTCGTCTCCGGCAACCCTTCAACTTCAGTCAATTCATGACTCGACGGGTAAATATGCACTAGCTGATTATATAACAATCATAAGATGGCCAATAAATAGCTGGAAACAGTTCGCATTGCTTAAATCTAAATAAATGCCAACTATTCACTTTCAAATCCGTGAACCTTTTTAGCGGCGGGTGTAATTTTCTAGGCCAGCGTTTGATATGAAACGCAACTTTGCAACGTCCTTTATCAAGAAAAAACAATAGTGCGCTGCAGGAACTAGAACCCATTTACCGAAGCAGTCATTTTCTACGCCTTGACAAAGCTTTTTTCGACGAAACATTGAGAATGCTTACCATTTACAAGTAATATCCGCTACGATGAAGCCACATTGAAAAGTTGTTTTAAGTCTTTGTCTACAAAGTCCTTAGGCGAGCTGTAGAAAACGCGAGGCGCGTATTTAAAAGAGTATGTTTAACTACACAAGAGAATTATTTGCTGTGCAGCGTGTATCGTCTGTTCATAGCGCACTATACAATTCAATTTTGTCAGGAATTATACATATAACGTTGCTAGACTTGTATCCCACTGCTGGCAAAGTATATCGCATAGCTTGATAAAAAGGAACCTGAACAGACGTACATTGAAACAGTGCATATTTTTGTAGCATCATTAATTCACCAGGTGTACACACCCTTAAATTCACGATCTAAACAGGCGCCAGCTGTACATTTAACAAACGATGTGCCTGCATGCATTTCAGTACACACATACTGTTGATAGGATGAAAGCCCCCATCAGAGTAGTAGCTTATGCACGTAAGCAACTCCCTATGGGTTTTTCAGTGTTTATAGTAACAGAATAGATTTTAAAAACAATGCCAAAAACCTGCAGTTTAAAGCATAAAAACGAGACACATTCCAAACAAAAAAAGCAGGATACGAGAAAACAACTGCCATGAACATTCAATGAACAAATCTCGAAAACTCTTTTATTACTCTTCATTTTGGTAAGAAAGCTATGGTAATTTTAGGGCATTATTGGACAGAAATAAGTTTACATACAACAGAAAATCGGATGCCCTAGGTAACGTTCCGGGAAATAAACTCGTATAGTTTACAAGAGTATATAGGTGGCTAAATAAATCGTAATTACAAAATTAAATGAGGCAACAAAACTTATTAAGTGAAAAAAGTAAGAAGGATTGGCTCTGACGAATGGTCAGGCCTGTATACGTGTTAATCAAGGCAAGAAGATAAAATTTAAAATTGGTTCTTTGTTAGTACTTGGTATTAAATTTTTGGCTTGCAGTCCATATAACGTTAGGATGATTCGTTTTTATCATTGTTTGGTAATTAGTTCTGACGTTCGGAAGTAGCCAGTAAGCATGAAAAAGATTAAGTTAAAATTACTTACGATTTTAGTAGAGAGAACTACGCACTACAGGTTTTTGTAGAAACCATTTATTCTTACGATGTAATCTAGATGGCGAAAAACGCGTACATACCTTTATTACTACGCTTGGTGTTCCTTGATCATGAGTGACCACTAAGGTATTGACGAAGAAGGTGAATGTCAGCGCCTTCAGCTGCCGAATTGCCGCAGTTAATTTGTAAAGGATGTCGTGTGTCACTGGGGCAGACTGTATTCTGCATCATGGGCTAGTCTACGCGTTCAGTATCGATCGGAACCTGACACCGTTGAGCATCCAGTATTATTATATAAAGAGACGTTGTCTCAATTCTTCAAAGCGGGTTAGATTTTGGGGTACATGTCTTCTGTACCACACTGCCCCAATAAAGTTTGTTGGTGTGTAATTCGAGTAAGGACTTAGGAAGCCTTTCCTGCATCTCAACCGGCCCAGCCATCTACCGTGGCATTGGTCATGCCCTTAAACAGGGGTAAGATCGTGCTGCTGGCACATCAGCAGCCTTCTATGTCTTCAAGATCAATGACGGCTTCACCGTTCCCCAGTTGGGATCGACATTAGCAAATGCGAAAGAAAACGCGTTGACCGTCATCTCCACAATAAATCACTTGGACGGATCAATTTAGCAAAACGAAATACTTCAACTATAAAAACCATTCGTAACTTCGTTTGTCTGTATTGTTTAGTCTAAACCTTTGAAACCACAATGGTCTAGGTGTTGAATCCGACAACTCGGTTTTGCTTTCATTGCTTTTGAGCTGTGTCCACATCATATCTGATTAACGCTGAGTTGCATTCATTAAGTACGACGTTAATATTCTGTAACTCTCAAAAAATAGAGCCAGTGTGTTAAACGTTGACAAATGATTATTCAACAGAAGAACTGGTATTGTTCTAACATATACATAGATCAGACAACTTTTAACACTCCTTCGTTTGCATTCATTGATTTAATTTTTCACACAACTCATCTTATTAACGAATGCTTTAGTGGAGAAAATAGTAGTAGATTCGACTGTCTGACAAGCCCGCTACACGGTAATTTCATCACGCCTAAAACTACTTTGAATATTTTCTAGGGTGTGCTTGTTGTGATTACGTCAGTGTCGGTAAGACCTAATAATATATCTTGTATAAATAATACTGTAATTTCCAATAGGCGCTCCAGACATTCACATGCATTAGTTAATTTATTACATTTATGCTACTAGTCCAGTAGGATTTTTTGTCACTGGCGCAACAATCTTTTGCATAGTCATGAAGCTTTGACTTGTTTTCTGATAATGTAGTCTAATAATCTACTCTGATCCATTATTCTCTTTTCTTCCAACTTATCAACTTTCCAGCAGGACACACTTGGTGACAAAGAGGAGAAACCCACAAGCTATAAGCAAGGCTTGTCGCTTCACGTCAGAATAAAAGGTCTTCATCAGAGATTGACCATAATTTCCGCTATGACGCCAAGAGCATTTACTTTGGCGATCCTATACTTGAGCCTACCTGCATATTCTGACAGATGTCCGAGTGAACGATTTTTTAGCTACGATATTCCAACTACTTCTGGGCAACCGCTCTAGAGAGATTTTCTCCATTAAACCTGCCCTTTCTCTTTATTCGACATTGCAGTGTCATTGGTAAACCATTGTCGGTCAAGCTGGGCTACCCCGGGAAACGTCCCGGTACGCAGGCACCCCAGGTACCAGAAGTGACGCCTGTTACAGAATTGGGAAGCTGGCGATGGTACGACTGTACATACACATGGAGCCTACAGCCAACCACATTACACTGCAAAGCTTTATATATATATATATATATATATATAT
>MNPL01001990.1:0-33641 GCA_002081605.1 Tropilaelaps mercedesae
AATATATATATATAAAAAAATATATATATATAATATATATATTTTATATATATATATAAGTTGAGGCTGAAAATACACAGATAAGCTTGCCCACCAATTTTTCTACTTTCACTCACTTTTGGCCATTTAGGTGCTATATTCTGGTTCCTTTTATCTGGTCGTTTTAAAATCCGTTTTAAAAATCTGGTTTTTTTTCTCTGCAGTTGATAAGCTACATCGTACTAATTTTTAATAACTAACAAAAAATGTGTACTTAGACTTGACAAAGGCATATGCTCTGCTCAAAAAACATTCACATGAAAATCACCCACTTTCACCTGTTTCTGTATTTTTTTATTCTGTATCTTCCTGTTTCTGTATTTTTTTTCAGTATTTGTTTTTGTACATTTTGGAATAATTTGTTATACTTAGCGGCCGTTCACACAGTCGAATCGGCTATGAAAAAATTTCTGTGAATTGTCTGAGTTACTCGACAACATTCCCTTAATTCGACATCCTGCATTATCTTTTAATTGACTTGTGTACGTCCTGGAGTCTGAGGACACAAAGGATTGTATCGCAACGTACTCGTGTACGTTCTATTTCTCCTAAGCTTTTCCCTGGACAACATTATTTAAACTTGTCTCCTACAAACAACGCACTTCCTTCAACTATAGAAAGTGTTAAAAAAATTAGTTAATCGCTACATCTATCAAGCATCGTGGTAGCTTTGTTTCTTTTTGAACTACAATGGCCTACAGATTAAAGAATCAGCTAGATCAGAATGGTAATTGTATTCACTTGTCGTCAGTTAAGATTCTGATTGCGACGCGAATTTTTTGTATGTTTAGCCTTTGTGTGTTCATGGTGTCTTGATGTACCGCGAGAGTTCCAAGCATAAACTGGGCTTTAAGACGGCAAATACAACAGGAATAATAGGAGCATATATTAAATAGCTGAGAAATATCTTTTGGGAGCAAGCTGCGGCTTACATTTTGCTTGGTCTTTAGTTGGCCGTATGTACAGTGCGCCGCTTTTTGGAATTCCATTACCCAAGCAAGCTCTAGCTTACATCTTGCTTGGTTGTTAGTTAGCTATATGTATAGCACGTCGCTCTTTGGAATTCCATACCCAAGTTTTCTAATGAACACATAAGACTTTGCAATAACCTTTCGGGACACAAAAAGCTAGTTAGACGTACAGCAAGTGAATTAGCTGATGATTTGATGGTTAGGAATGCAAGTTGCATACATCTTAACTCTAGTTCATTATTTGCATTTGAGCATAGCTAGAGGGCACATGGGATTACAAACCACAGCTTTGCCATTGATTGACGCTTAACAGTGTATAGATCGAAGACACTTTACAAAGACAGCTACTGTAGTTGCACAAAACTTCACTCAAAAAGGGAAGATAGGTATCACTTAATAGCTCGGTGGCACTCTGCAACGCCGTTTTCTATGGGTTCTTTAACGATTTGAGGCAGCTCAATGTTTTTTCAAACATAATAAGGTAAGGATCGGTAAATTGTTCAAATTAAATCTTAGTTTAACGGGTACTGATGTTTTCAATGAGAAAATAAAATGTATGTTTAGTGCAATTAAAGAAATGCGTTCTAATGATTTACCTTTTGTTGCTAAAGAAGTTTTTTCTGTTATATTTAACACCGATGCGTGGGTTTCACCGTCTGGAACGCATAAAAAAGGGTAATAATTCGTTTATATTTAGTTTGTATTTTTGCAGCCAAAAGCACTGCTGAATCTTAAAACCGAGTATCACAGCCACATCATGTACATATACATATACATAAAGTACATGTACATATAGTGAAAAGCACTTGACATGTGTTTTAAGTTTACTATTTTTTGCGAGAAAGATTGGTCGATTGGAAGATTCGTTGAACAGAGACCACTTTTAAATGCAGCCTAGGGTGTTAGCAAAGATTAGAACAGTAATAGTGGGGTCGTTACAGAAAAAGGTTCGTTCAGAACGAACCTTAAAAGGACGATGAAAAAACTGAAATGACTACTTACATCTAAACAGATTCTTAATTCTAAAGACTCTTCAAATAGTCCTAATATAAGTATTACATTTTCTAATATAGCGGACGATATAAGTTAACTTAAAGCTGAGAGGACGGAAATTATGATATACTGATACACGTCGGATTATGTAGTTAAAATGGGCGCTACACTGTTTTGCGTCTTGAAAATCATGATAGCTTCGCTGTAGCTTGTTTCAATAGAATCTACTGAGCGGCTTCCCGGGTTACCACGTCTAACGGGTCAGTTTTGCCTAGCAGGAGTTCAAGAAGGACAATAGGGCGAAGATAGCGACATGTTTTAAACGTGAAATCAATTTTCATAAGCCGTTAGAATGTGCTGTGTGCGCTGGCAGCTTTCTAGGCAACGCCTGTTCGCGGACCTTCGAGGCGGGGGTATACCCTCTCGTTGGCTATGTCTGCTCCGTTCTCCTTCCCGTGCTAACACTCAGGACCGCTTTGGTTCGCGCACTATGTATGTAAGGAACGCGGCCAGGAAAATAGGGACAGAAGGGGCCCGAATGTGAGAACGACGGGTCGCAGCGGCTGAGGAATTGGGTAGGGACATGGAGGCGCCGAGAGGAATTGTGGTATGTGCCGGTGCTGGTAGTCCATCGGACGGCAGACTTGGTGGCGTCTCGACAGGCAAGGAAGGAAATGTCTGAATTTTAAGAGTCAAATTAGTGGTCCGCGTTGAGGCACGGGCAGTGTAGGCGAGGGAAAAATAACACCGAAGTACGGAAAAGGGGGAAAGAGAAGCGAGCCGGCAGATCTCCACTTCGCAAAAGCGGAGAAGTAGAGGCCCAGGTCAGCTGGTGAAGAACGCTTTAATAGAATTACACTGAATCGTTACTCTTTGAGCCAGCTCGCGTAATTGAGGTCAGCCTCTCCCAGCGACGAACCACCGAACTGCTGCTACCCCTGCTGCTGACTTCCAGAAGCGTGTACTGCTCTAGAAGAAAGCGCCCTTGCTTAACCCTGCATTTCGGGCTCACCGCAGATGAGCTGTTAGAGGAGAAAGAAGAAGCGACGTTACAGGGCCGATGGCATTTCTTCTGCCTTCATGATATGACTGGGGAAAGTTGGTCGCTCTAACCACTGCCTCTGACTGGACTCCCCCCTAGATCTGGTCTGCATCTAGCGCCAGTCCTCTATTTCCTTCTGGGCTCGTCTACCTTTGGGCTCTCTCAAACCTTTCGATACTCAATTGTGCTCCGTTCAATATTTTCCCGTATGTTTTCTCCTCTCTCCCCAGGCTGGACACCATTCAGCGAGTATTGCTAGCTGTGAGATAACCAGGTCATATCAACTTATTATACTTATTATTACCCATCTTACTCATTTCTGGTTTTCCATGAAGGCAGTATCCTTTCTTGCGGTTGGGTCCCTCATGATTAGCTCTTTCACGGCCCAGCAGTTCTTATTAGCTAATAATTCACTGCCAGACTTTTTCCTTTTGCCCTTGACTACCCAACCTTTTTCTCGCTAAAATACGACACTTCCATGCAACGCACCGTAAGATGCCTACCTCTTTATTTTAGAGCACACACGTTACAGTTCTCACAATACGGACAATCATAACAAATATATTTCAGTGGAGCTTATACCCTTTAGACGTCGCAGGCGCTAGTAAAGCGAGATGGTAGCCTATTTTATCCTGTTTGCCTTTGGCATCTGTGCTTTGATCACCTTTGTTTATCTGTCTACATTTTCGCAAACCCCATTTCTGGCATTAGTCCCAAACACTGCCACTTGCCATCGTTACTTCCGCCTTGTGTTTGAAATGATTTGTCTGGTTTCTATCGTTTTTTGGCGGAACGCTTCTCACTCAAGATTTCTTGACGCGCTTCCCTTCTATTATGTCGAACCTTCTGGCGATCGTTTTAAAGCAACCGACCTCAGTCGTCGCGTTAGGGACAACGTTATCTCAAAAACGTCGTCGACATGGTCTGTCCTGGTCGTAGCACGCCAGAAGTCAGGACGGCACAGAAAATGGTCTTTAAGCCTGCTCTTGGCATAAGCAATGGGTGTGAAGGGTTCAGAAAGACGACCAGCCCAGGCCGGCCCGAGGAAAGCACTAAGAGGGCCTGCAACCGCCGATGGCTCGAAATGTGGAAAGAAGTCTTGATGACCTCGCCATTGCCTCTGCTGTGCTCAAGGTTGCTCAAGGCGCTTCTCTGTAAATGAACGGACAATACAGAGAACTAGCATAAAAAACGTATCTGGTGTCTCAGATATATCAAGGGCGTGCAAAAATGGCAAAAAACATAATGGGTTAAAATTCGGCCTAATGCTATGCTTTCATTAGGCGATCAATGTTAAAACCCATTCTATTTTTACAGTCAATAATTCATAGTGGACTTTATAATTCTTATCACTGAACCCACTCTTTGTCCCACATATCGTTGTAGTTGCCAGTATTTATTTATAATACGCATACTTAGGTTTCAGGCTGTTCTCTCTAAATATTTTCTACTCAACTTGCGACGTTATATAACCACCTAAATCCGAGTTTATTTATGTCAACTTCTATGTATACGCTTGTTTCGTATTTATATAAACTAATATAATTTTTAAAAATTTTTATGTGTACGGTGGCATACTACCGTAATGTTGTCTATATATGCGTGCTCTACAGAAGTGCTATAAACTACGGTTTTGGCGATAAACTGAGTTGTATTATCACCTATCTCTTACTTTTATTATGTAGTTCCACCATATCTACGTAATGCCCTCACAAAACAAATCAAGGTTCTTGAAATAACAGGCGCAATCAGTTCTGGGAAGAAAGTAAGAAAAGATTAAGGAATAAATAGAGGTGCAGTAATTTATGCACCTCTACCAGCTAGCGTAGCGGCTGTGCTCGATGAGTGTAAAATTGTCAAAATTTACCCGTTAATCTCATTTCTTGTCTGAAGTTGCCGATAAGAAAATCACATATTGCGAAATTATTGTCTGGCACAGCTCACCTAAGAGATGTTGGTAGGTGAGCCGTTTGACAGATTCACTACAATGATTGTTTCATGGTTACATCTGCCGCTAGATATCTCACATTTATACGTCTCTAGACTAGGCCCACCTTTGATACGCTATAGTGCTTTTTCCTTGTAGAAACAGTTATAAGGCAAATTGCTCTTTAACCGACAGATCCGACCCGTAATTTATCTGGTAGTGAAATGAATTTTAAAATATCCAAAGGACACGCTTCTTAGGAGTATAATTATAGTAGTGCAATTTTTGACAGCTTTTTCGAATAAATCTGTTTTTGTAGTCATTTTAATTATTGCACACTTAAGTACTATAACCTTCTTATCACAATGACTCTTCTGGTTTACCAAGTATGTGACATGTGGCGTCGTATTTTTGGATTCACACACTCCATTGGCAGCGTTCATACCTTCGTTGTGTAATTTCCAGCCAATGAAAATTGAGTATAATTTCGCGAAAGTATCCTTTAAAATCTGCGAATTAGTATTCATGATTAGTGCGACCTAACGATGTTTCATAGCGCATTTGATTCAGCTCAACTTTAAGGCCGTTTATGAGTTTTTTTCTGAGCATCTCGGTTCTGTGAAAGATAAAGCCCAAACCTAAGATAAATGTATTGCTGTACTAAGCAGCAAGCATGACTACCTCAACGAGATAGATCTTCTCAGCTTTGAACTTTAACCAACCGCCCTGGTATACTTTTTAAGCCCATATTGCGGATACGCAAGAAAACTTTAAGAATTGCTTTAAGACACTGAGCTGAAGTTGCAATATCTCGTTCAATCTCAAATTTTATCACAATCTCCTGAGTTTACTAAATGTAAATTTACAAAGCAGGTTAAACAGAGGTTCCATCAATAACACGAAAACAGTTGATCTTAGCAAAAAGCGTTTAAGAACAACCTTTGATCAAAATAAGCAGTTTTGTAAAAGAACGTTATTTCAAGTGAATTGTTTCTTAAAAAATCGTTGAATGCCTTATTCGAACAACTGCAACATTGCAATCTATATATCGACACTAGTTTATTAATTTTAGTCAAAATCAGTAAATGTACATACTTTTTTACATACGCTTGGAGCATAACTTTTTCGAAGATATGTGTCTAAACAATTTCTTTTTATGTGCTTCCCTACATAAATAGAGGTATAAGTAAAATTGCTTTATAAGAGCTTGAATAGGCGCATGATTAGTTAATAACGATGAATTAATCACATCGTTATTTATTGTGCATATAACGGATATCCGTTAACTATGTAAAGATTAATCACTCTAATCAGTCTGCATCCTAATGTTACTTCTTGTGCGCTCTGGTGTTATAGATAAAGTGACTGCAATGTAGAAACGCACAATGGGTAAACATACCATGAAGTATAAAGGGAATTTAACATTTTAATACCGATTATTTCAGTGGAACAAAAACTATCTGAATAGGTATAGAGCAAGCTAATAAACTAAGTTTCGCACGCAAGCATACTGTCAACAATGCTTTACATGCCACACATTAAATTTTTGCACCCAAAACCTCTCATCTAAAATGCCCAAGTCTAAGCATTTTGTTCTTATTGATGTATTGACCTTCTCACAAAAGGCTGCGTGGTGACTTGTTGACAAAAGTTAGATCAGTTCAATACTAAAATTTTGCAACGAAAACAAACACGACTTATCTTTCCAGTGAGGTACAATCCTTTGGTAGCAGGGCTGCAGGAGAAACAACGTAGTCTCTTTATCCCTTTCTCACTCACGCGTGCTCTTTCTCTAACGTGTTAGCCTCTTTTTTGCCCATTTCTATATAGCAGTGGCTTAATATCTGGAGTACCTAAACCAAGGTTGCTCGTAAAACCAGATAGTAGTAGCAGTGTCGTCCGTTATTTCACTCTGTTTGTTTTCGAAGCGACCTGTAGCAGTTCCGGCGGATTCCCAACCCGTTTCCACTTGGCTTCGGGCAACGATCATCTGCCATACTACCGCAAAGCTAACACGCAGCGACCCGTCTTTACTTCAGGGCCTATCGCTCTCGCTTTCTGTTATTTGCCCGCTCTTGCACAAATGCAATGACCGGAAACGCCCTTTGCTTAGTCGCATCTTTACCTCGGTGTTCTATTTCACCAGCCACAATTATCTCTGAGCTTTCTAAGGGCCACTCCATCATTCTTCTTTACTCGACCCTCACAGTGTCCGGTGTAGTGAAGCTCGTTTACAAACTTCTTTCTTAAGCGCACTTTCATGTTACAATTGCCATTCCAAGCAAATTGATATTTTATGACTTATTTAATTTGCACAGACAACTTCACACAAGTTTATTAATCACTGAATTTGTTATTAAAAGTAGGTTACACATGAAACATGATTCGAATAGCTCGGCTTGCTGTTACACAACAAAGAGAACACATCTTAGAGCCTTTTATATCATAAAGGACAAGGTGTCACTTCATTTTTCGAGAAAAGTATTAAAATTTGGGAAAATGTATATTGTGATATTTTCAGACTGGTTATCATAAACTGTAAAATATTTGCTTACTTAACAGTACTGACATCTTTGCTGTAACGAAAAAACTACAGATTCTTGGTTATAAACTAATAAAATAATTTTTCTTTAGAAACGGTTGATTCGAAAAAAAATTTTTAAACGGTCGATTCATAACTCATACATATATTCCGATGACTAGTCAAATGAACAGTATGTTTTTTTGAGGTATTCTAGTTAATTAAGCATGTATGACTCTGTTTCTGAGATATTTTATTAAAGTAAGTGTGTTTTTAGCTATGCGTGTCATGATCTTTTGATGTCACATTCACTCTGCATCGTTCGTAGGGATCGTTCTTACTTAATAATTAAATTACAATATCGGTATAGCCGTTAGTTTACACGAAAAATAATCTGAATTTATAACATTCCAATAAAATATCGAACACCTTGGTATAAAAATTCTTAGTAAATTAAAACATCATATCATGTTCTACTGTAACTAGATAGCAAATATCGAAGTCAAGAGAGTCCCATGGGAGTTGTTACAATACGTGTAGTGTTATACTCACTCCATTTGGCTGAAGTCCAAAGACTTTTCTGGCGTATATTTCCCACTATTAGCAAAAATTTTTCCTGTGACAAGTGCGAAACAATTTATATAGATGAAGCTCAAAGAAAATAAGAGAGTTGGTCGAAATGGTATCAATTAGCATCCGGGTAGACACTATAAGAATAAATGTATCACTACAAAACTTCGTTTGGATAGGCGTGTGTCTTCGCGACATAGCGACAAGCTCTTTTATCTTAATTGATAAAGTCAATTTGAGTTAATCATAAAGCTCTGTTATATCTTGAAACTATTGCGCAATTTGAACACGTATGCGTGGTCGGCACTAAGATGATCTACAAAACAATTTGAGCCCATCTAAATTGAAGAGTATATTACAGCGTGAATGTGCTCAAACGGTTACTTCTGTCTTGAAATTTTTACTCCAGTGTCGTATCAGCAGGCTCAACATATAACAGCGACAAGGATCAAAAAACAACAGGCATAATAAATCATGCCGAGTCAATCGTTATCTGCGAAAAATTCGATGATGTAACATTATTATTGTAAAACTCGTCAATTTATGTACTTATAGCACAGCCGGAATGAGCAGGATGAACTATTACGAGTGTGTACTAGAAAAACACCACAAGGCAAAAGGGTAATAACTCCAGCGATATAATGGGTTATTATGTAAACGTTAGAAATAATAGAGAGTTGAGCTTGAAAGCAAGGGTGAACCACACGAGACGTGTTTTCCATCAGCTCTGCAGTTAGGTCATTGCAACATAACCAGCGTAGCCACCTCGGAAGGTTGCTACATAAGCGTTCTCCCACATTGAACAAACCTAATATGCAAAACCTGGTTTGCAATAATATCAAACAAATTCCAAAATATTGCCCAAGTTTTTGCTCCAGGTTTTAGTGAGTAACGGTCTCACAGTACCGCGGGAAATAGTCGTGTGGCTTGGTATCCGCAATAGATTTTGTTTTACCCCTTAATTAAAAAAGAAGATTCCTCACCGAATGCTACAAAAAATATATTAAATAAAATATTTATGAGTATATCATAACCTAGGCAATCGAAATTTACCCAACAACAAAACTTTGACGATTAATGCAATTTACTGAAATTAAAAGAGTGACTCATTAGAGGACCATACTAAACGTAAACACAAGCGCTGAAGTAAAAAAAAAATGTAAACAATATTTTTACGGAATTGAGCCAGTTGGGAACAAAACTTGAGGAATGATTAGAATTCGGTACACCAGTTTATTCGAAGCATAAACAATACACACGCACACGTACCCTGTATTTTTCCTACAAAAAGCCTACAAACAACTGTAAGAGCGACCATAGGTTAGAAAATAATACACCTAACGGGAAATTGTTTGACTCCTCGTAAGTCGGCATCAATCTGGCATAGAAGCATCTGCCTATAGAAGATCATAAATATCTCACTGTTACTGTGCAGTGCACTCGCGGACAGAACTATGTTGACAACTAGAATATTTTTTCTCGTCTAAAATTAATTTAAAAAAATCAGCAGGCGGAAGTGAAGAAACAGGCGACGACATAATAGCAAAAAATTTAAATTATAGAAGTCCCAGTACAATCTTAATTGGAAATCCAATTTAGTGAAGCGGGCCAATGCATGTCGCAGCATGAATATAGTACTACATTACATTTCTAGAATTCTTTGGTATTTCAAAATCCAACAATAACTTGATTAGTATGATACTGTCTCGACATTAAAATAGCTCAGGAGTTCATTTGAATAACAGTTGCGTAGAAGATCAGATATCTACTCAGTTTTTCCTTCTCAATTTTTTGTAGTGCCATGTTCGCCAGTTAACAATCGCTTTTGCCTATTAAAATTTTACTTCACACATTTTCTATTGACAGTTTACGAAGATATTTAAATAACTAATAAGCAATATGCTATAACTTCTAGTAAATAAGAACAAGAAGTATTTAGTTTGGTATAGTCTTACGCAATATTTTCACAATGCAATACATAGGTATTAATCAATAAACTTCTCCGCGCACCCAAACGAGCCTGCGGAGTTGACGCAGTCGATTCGGCTGGCATGGAGAGGACAGAACGATGCCATAGCCCCCTTACTCTGGAGTAGCACCCGCGTGCCGTTACTACTGTACCACTGCTAGTGTCAGCTAGTCTCAATATGTGTCTGGCCCTCAGTTATATGTAATCACGTCGGAATCTGATGACCGTTGTTACTGAATTCATCACCCGCCACCAACCAACGGGTTGAACGGCAATGATGACTTTCACTGTACAGAAGAAGAGCAGCAAGGATCCCTTTTCGAATTTTGAGGAGGGCGACCACCCCTCAACCCTGGCATACCCCTCTATCTTCAATCGCCATATCACACAGACCCATAGGCGGACACAGATTATGTGTCATCGATATGGAAATTTTGTAAGATAATATAAAAATTTATATCGGATTTACACAAACTAGGGTTCTGCGTGCTGACACACTGTGGTCCTACACAATTTACTTATTTGCTATTGATCGTATTTTTACTCTACAGGAAAAACCGAATGATTTCCCTATTTAAGCTTGTTCTGAATGAGCTTTTAAGCTCCTGCGACAATAGGTTATCATAAATCAAACTGTACTATGCACTCCCTTTTAAGTACCTTTTATGTAGTACAAAACCATGAACTTGCTATCGTCGTATATTCAGAATCATTACACCAATCCACCATGAGAAAGCCTTTAATAGATTGATCCAATAAAATCTGTCGGACTACTTTAGCTTTCGCATCAGATAAGTTGAAACAATATTTTTAAAAATTCTTAGACGGGTTTTCTTTTATTACATCTTATTAGAGCACTTTGGAAGCTTTTGAGTGGCTGTATATATGTCATTCGCATCGCCTACCATAACTTCGCATACTATGTAAAAGCAGTTGTTCACCGAATTTTATTTTGCACCTTTTTTGGTCACCGACAGTTCTCGAAATTGCATTGGAAAGTTGCCTATTTTAAACCAGGAACAACATACGACACTTTCGCACGTTTCCGTGGAATAAAAAATTTTCTTGCAACAAATTATAAATTTCTTGTAAATTATTAGCGTATTCAAAACGCAAATTTTCTATTCATGTTTAAGAGGCAGGTATTTCGTAAGTTCCTAGCAATTCAGAACTATGTACACGACTTATATCCAAAATTTAGCACAGATACGCTTGTAAGTTATACCTGAATGCTCATCTTTTTGGCTCTCAAATGCGCTTTGGTTTATAGAAATGGGAAGTGGTATGCGCAAAGATTTGGCTTTTATTTAATTTATTGTACTGCATGGGGACACATACGTTCTGATACTATCAACGGCGAAACTGAGCCTGCCGTGTTACCCAACGCTTGGATTGATGTCTGATACATCCTGTCTTGCACTACACAATGTGCAATGTTTCTACGCTGACTCTGCTTACCAACCCACAAAGAAAGTTACGTGTATTATTTACTTAAAGCTAAATATATTACTAAAGCAATGGCTACGGCCACGGGTCCAAGCACCATTGCGGTTTAAAACTTGTTGAAAAGAAAGGTGATAAAGCTCAAACACCTAATCAAATCATTCAATGACTGGCATGATACCTGGCTCAAAAGCTTTCTTGTTGCATAAAGCAACTTTTTCAACTTTTACGCGAATTGGGAGATACCACTCTTTCAGTCATCTATAGAAACCACATTAAAGCTATTCTGAGCAGAAAATTCGAGCTGTTCTTAGCGAACGCTAGATTTTAAAACCGTCAGCGCTTGTCTTCTTTTTGTCGTCTCTCTGGGTTCGCACGCCTTCATAATAGCACCTTTTAGTTAGCCACAGAATTGATTAAACATTGTAGCCCATCCTACCGACATAGTACTTAAATTAATCGCAAAAAAGGATTTAATTGGGACTGTAATCTAGCTTTGACACCCAGCTTTACCTCAGCGACGAAATAATGTCTAAATTCCGTTAAAAGACACTGGATGTGCATTATCAGCAATAATTGGCATTTATAGGCTCTATTTATGTAATCATATTGTTGACTGTGTTTACTGTACATATTCTTACAGACCGAAAGCTACGTTGATCAGTATTTAGGTATGGATAGTTGGCACAAAAGGCGCTACTCAGCTATGACACTTTTTTGGAGTCTAGAGCACCAAACAGCTTTTAAGGCTACAAGATAGGAGTTTCATATTCGCGCGCCCTGACCTAAAAAGGTAATTCCTATATCACTGACAGTTGTTATCTACAACTCGCATTGATTTGAATATGCTTACACCACTTAATTTGAAAAATTGTGTGTTCTTGTAATACATGATAGTACTTTTCAAACGCACCAACTTTGGTAGTTTGCTTATTTTCTTTTATAATCTTATTTACTTTGCGAAGACAGAAGATTGCTTTAATCGACCAATTTTCTACAATGTCCTTCATTTATATATAAGCTACCGGCGGGTTGATCCAAAAGCTGGGTAGTATTTTTCTTATAAAACACTTCTTTTTTTAAACAATGCTGAACTTTGTTAATATCGTACAATTGGCAGTTTTCCTCATAACTCACCCCTTTGTAAAAGATTTAATGTACCTTAGATCTGAATATAGTGTAGCAATGTATGCTATTTTACGGATGTAGTGATAACACCACCGATACCATACAAATGAAAAAACCGGTTCACACCTAGTCAAGAATTGAAAAAAGAAATTGTAAGTTTCCCTATTTACTTTAAAAAAAATTCTATTTAATGCACGCCAAGCCTAAAATTAAAAATTGTTATTGTTTAAAGTTTCTTCCACCTTCTCTGAAATCATTGCGAATTTTCCCCGAACTATCATCAATGTAAAGTTGCACGCATGTGACAACATCTTTAGGGCATTGTAGCCTTGAGACTCAAAAAGCTCTCTACTTCTATGCGATAGATCATCTGTTATACCATGGTTTTTCTCTCCCGATTACTTTAGTGACTAGAAAGAGAACGTTCTCAATGGATTCGCTCTTAGCAACCCATGCGTTGGAGAAACTAACGGAGTAAGCTAAATGTAAATAATTGGCATATCGTCGAAAAGGTTAAGGCTAAATTTCCGCCAGAAAACGGAAGTGACTGGCTTATTAAGACACGTTTCGTGGACGCTTTATGCGCCTCTATCAAAGAGCTTGGTAGTAAAGAAGAACTAGGCAATAGTGAACCGTAATACACTTAACACACGTCATAGAGTTACCACGTACATTTGGGATAACGATGAAAACATGACAAGACAGTAACACAATAATTACCAGGAGAAGGTATCTATAAAATCAGACAGGAGCTCATATGTGATTTCCCTAAACCGAGCTGTTTTATTAAAATATCCTTTCTTTCGATATGATTTTATTACTAGTGTTTGAAATCAAGTTTACAAGGCAGTTTTATTTAGAGAAAGCTTCTGAGCTCCCTACCACCAGTAATATCCACGATATTCAACAATTCAATGCATTTTGAGGTTTAAAAAAGCCTTAAAAGGTAATTGCTAAAATATAACTTTTCAATAATTGGGTAAATAAAAATTGTCTGATATTAATGTCTCCAACCCGAAGATGTTGCAAGTCTAGCCGACGAAAAACTCCTTGGTCCTTTTACAGAGCTGTCACCATTAACAACCGGACTCCTGGTGCGTCGGCCATTTGTTTTCTCGGTGTTTTTTAAACGTCGAGCTAAATGGTACTGCTTCAATGGTACTGCTCAAATCTATAATGTATATCAATCGATGCAATGATAGCTGTTACTCGCGCGTGTTGTCAGCTGAATGATATAATATTGCTTTAAATTCACAAACTGAAAGGCGAGTTCTAAGAATTATCATCGATACAGTTCTGAACGCCATTATTTCAATGGCTACCGTATTTCCCGTATTCATATTCTGACCGTATTTCCAACGTTGTATGACCAAAGGCGTCGCCAAATGGTACTCCGAGCTCATTTGCCTTTATCGCCTCTTATTTGTTTGGTTGTTGCTGAAATGCAAGTCATATTTATGTAAAAGAAAATGCCAGCATTTTAATCTTAGAAATTTATACAAAGCCTTATGACAGTTTTACTCAAAAAACATTAACGCGATTAAACGTGTATCTAAATTTATTCAACGTATCGGTGATCAATGCAATATTCTAAAAATTACTATAAAAATTACTTCAATGACTAAACTGCGGCAAAAATTTAAAAAGCACCAGAGGGATTAACGAGTAACACGCACTGACAGAGTTAATAACATATTCAATGACGCATTGAGCGACTCATATAATTAAAATTATATATATATATATATAATAGTCATGTTTGCTCCATAGGTTCTTGTAACATATTGCATCGGCAGTAATACGTAAATTATATACAGTTCAATTAATCAGTTGGAAATGTTATCATATATTTTTTGTTGTTAACAACGATGATACCCACCAACGCAAATTAATGAAGTTCGCTTAATAGGAGTGTTCGAATTGAGTATGTTATCTCTTTATCGGGTTTCTTCATGTGGAGTTAACCTCCAGACACAGATGCTTAATGCTGAATGATCAACCCCTAAGTCGTGGATCCAAGCTTTCAGTGCCATAGGGAACCTTTACCAAAGCCTTGCAGTAGTTACTCTGGCAAAACACAGCCTGCAGTGGTACTGGTACTAAAGCTCGCGTCATCACCCCCATAACATGACCGATAAATGGCAAAACCCAACGGCATTACCCATCCTTTGCTGTAGGAGTGGGAAAGCTGACATTTAACCTTTATTGCTGTGAGCATTTGCTGCTGGAGGGTAAGCATTAGGAACCGCACCGATACTCTTCTATTTTGGTATGCAAGTGGTAAAAGCAAGGGTTTCGTTAAGGCAGGAAGAAGAAGAAACACAAGTCAATGGCACAACTCTTTTACTGCCATTTAAAAAGTGGCTGTGTCGGTGGAGCAGACGGGAGGCTATAAATTTGGCAATTTCTCTAATGACCAAGGTTGTTATACTAATAATATCGAGTAACATATTTCATGTATCATCCTTTGCTAGAGCTGTCCAATAAATATTTGACCATGCAGGAGGATGTATATCCGCTGCAGATACTGTTGTAATCATGGTCACTTTCTGTATAGGTAGGGCTTATGAATACGTTATATAATATTGGTGGTTTGTGTCACAAATTATAGAAGTCATCGAACTGAACAAATGCTTCGACACGTTATATTATGTTGACACATTTTTTTGAAAAATGAGAAGCCCATAAGAAATCACAAATACGCCAAAAATGGTAAAAAGTTGTGTATTTTTAGTTTTTATGTTTTTGAAACCTATGAGCTATCGAATCAGTACTGCTTAAAGGAACAGTCAAATTGCGAACTACGCTCGATCAAATTTCTAGGTTTATTTACAGACCTTTTGACCATTGGGGCATTGCTTCCAAAGGACTCGTTTATATGTCATAAAAGTGGCGACTATAGTTGTTAGACGTACTTTGATTTTAACTTATCATTCTCGAATCTAATTTGCCCCAAATACACATTGTACTTAAGTGCTCAACAATCCTTTTTCGTGATATAAAAAAAGGCTTACATATGCGTTTTTTGATTCAATTTGATGATAATTAGGCTTGATGGTGAACTTCACCTCCTAATACATACGCAGGCAAATGGAAAGCCTTTGAGACGCTGCCGAGAACTGACAGCTCCTTTTCGAACAGACTTTTCATAGGCTGCGCAGTTTCAGAGTAAAACCAAAAGCCAACCTTTTGCCGGCAGCAACAATTATTAACACTAAAATGAACAATTAAATTATGCCTTGGAAGTTGTAACGGTATAGTGGATTGCACTATTTTCGTATATATTTGCATTCGTTCTAAGCACCGTCAAGGCCAGATTACCAAACATGTATATTTATGCTTCTTATTGATGGATAGGTCGTGCTGTTATGCGTACATTTTGTCTTGCTTTCTAATAAAAACGGTGGTCGTTGACCTACGGCTTATCACCAGTGCAACAGTGCTGAAAAGACGAGCTTCGATAATAACCTTTCCAGCTCCTCAATATCTTCATCATCAGACTCAATCTAATTGCTATTGGAAAAGGTTACATCGGTGAAGGAATATACTATACGATATACAACAAGTCTAAGCAAAGTGAAAGTCTTCACCTGCCTCGCTGCGACGGGAATATTATTCAAGACAACTTATCTCTTCTCAATGTGCGCGACTCTCTATAAACTGAGATCACATTACTGTCGTTAGCTTAAATGATGACAATTTGTTTCAACCTCTGCACGGATTCCGATGCAATCGTTAGTGGAGATAGGTCGAGTAAAAAAGAGAGGGAAAGGAAAAATAGATACACATCTGTTCTGCTGGTGGTTATAGAAGCATATTGTGGTTACCGATGGATCTACGCATAAATCCTCGAACTGAAGTACATAGCTCAATTTGACGATGTCGTGCCAGGCGTCAATGTTGCATCGGGCTCGATGAGAATACCGTCGAGAGAAAGAATTTCACAACGAGGGCAATTGTCGTTCACGAAGCCCATAATGGCGATGGTGCAAAGACTGGTAGGGCACTAACGTAATTCAGGCATAAACAAACATGCTTTTTCAGCTTTGGGTACCATATTTTACCTATGCCCCATCCATGTGCATCCAACTTTATTCTAACTTCAAAACAAAGATTGGCGGCATAATATTACGAAAAGCTTTACCTATCTTTAGGGTTGACCATCAACCAGCATTTAACGTCCACGGTACCGCTTGCTGCATTACTTTGTAAGCGAACCGTTTAAATGTAAATGTGCAACTTACGTGTCTTCTCAGGTCACAAGGCGCACGCGAATGCACCAAGCCGTCGAGCTCGACCGAAAGATCTACCTAGGCATCAATTACTGTCCTTATGCGCTTCTGCTATTATAAAAGTACAAAGCCTATACGGAAACTACCATTAAAGAGACTCGGCGGCGTCTATATATGCATAATGTGATCGTTTAGGTGTAGCCTCCATTTGACATTAATGATTTTCCAGCCAGATTGGGTGATTGTCACATTTTCTGAACACAACGCCAGAGCTTTTCTAGGACCTTAATTCAAACGTCATGTTTAATAATCTCTTCATATTTATGGAAACCGCATAAGTCAAGCACTTACTTGATAAGAAAAATGTAGCTGAAGCTCCTAAAATATGCAAATTTAATAAACTGTATGATCATCGTTTGATCATGCAGTGTTACTTGTGTGTAATATACTGTGGGTTTATAATTAACATATATGAGCCATATATAGACTAGAGAGTCTTTTTAAGCTTAATTTTAATTTTTATCTCCATCGTATCTCTCCGTCTCGAAGAAACTTTTTAAAGGTAGAGCAGAATCATAAACGTATTTATCTTATTCAGTTCAAAAGTAACGGCGACTTGCCCCCTTAAACTCTACGAAAACATTCTTTCAATATCACAGTGCTATACTGCCACTAATCATATTTTTTTAATGCTGACATAAAAAAAAAAGTTTTTTAAAGCTGACCATCAGCCAACACTTAACGTACACGGTAGCAGTTTTTGCATTATTTCGTAAGACAGACCCCATATAAACGCAAACGTACACCGGCGGGGATCGAACCCGTGCACCTACGTGTCTCCTTTAGTCGCATGGCGCATACGAATGCACCAAGCCACCGAGCTCGCCATGCTACCACTCCTCAGTCATGACTACACCGTACGGAGAATGTTAATTCTGAAAATATGTTCCACCTTTTGATAACAATGTGATCTATATGCGCGGAATTGACCACCCAAATGATGTGGCTGCTATTGTGTGAGACGGTAAAGAAAATGTACAGTTAAATGTAGTGCTTCATTTAGTCTGATATGCAGACATCAAGTATCTAGGCATATTTTGTCTAGATTTTTGAGTGTAGCCATCTACCGTTTGGGTGCACTATCTCCCGGTCTGATCCATAAAGCGGATCTGCGGGGACCGCGCAGACAAGATGGCTCTTTACTTGAAACGCCACTTAGCCTCTTTAAATTTGTGCGTGATAGCCTGTCAGCCACAGGTAGTACTTTGTGTTCCGATTCGAAGAGCATACAGGTGCAGCTCGTGTCGTCAATTCGAGAATTCATTGGCATTCAAACTCGCGTATATTTCATCTTGCCTTGCGCCTCAAGCTGCAACACAGACTTCCGCAACTCATGGTCAACCAGAGGGGAATAACGAGGGCCCAATTCGACGTGACTCGAATTTCGATATTTAGCTGACCAAAGTAGCGTTCGTCAGTTCAAATTTTAAAGTAAGCTCAACGCTTTTCCATCGAGCCGTATATTGGCAGACGTTAGTATATCTTATTAGTTAGTTATCTTATTTAATATATCTACAAATTTCACATCAACGTACTGCACTAATCAGTTTACCAAAGAAAAATGTGATTGATAATATGATTGATAGTATCAGGGGTAACATAGATCGAGGAGATATAGTACCAAATTGTCGGTATTTGACTGATGCGAGCTAACGAAAGTTCTACTCAAAAATGTTACAAACAAATGATAGATTTAATTTTATGGAACACGGTGCGAATTTGAGCCTATACAGTCCAATAGAGCTTATTTCGTTTTATCGCAATTGCACTCTACGCCCTTCTCGATTGTTCACTGTGTAAGTCGAAAAGATGATCCATTACTCCCTGTTGAGCAACAGATTTGTATGAAATTATAGAAGCCATACTACGACTACGAAAACTGAAATCATAGTTTTGTTTATCCATTTGTCGAAAGTTTTGAGAAGGAATTCTGGAATTTCATTCTTTAAGTTCCAGCAGCGGAGAGATAATACAGCAGCAGCGGGAGCAGTCGCAGTTGTCAGGGCGTGAAAAATCGACATGATTATTCTGAGCCGCATGAGGCGCCGCACGGATGGGGCAGTGGCGTCAGTAGGTAGTTTAACGATCCAAGCCAAGCCTCCATCTTCTTTTTTTTATCCTATTTTTTGTTTCCAGATCGCCCTCCAATGGAGGCATCTGAAGCCTTCCTCAACACACATTCGGTTACTCCATTAAAAATAATTTCCCAGGAGCACACTGAAGTGGAAGACCAAGTAAAAAAGTAGACATCTTTTCTTTCGCCCGTTTTGTTCGATATTCTTCTCTTTATTCAGTTTTATATGCTTTCTCCACTGTCACGTAGCTGAGATCACGATTTGTGGGCTGCGGGATAGCAGATGAACGCAAATTACAAAAAAAATTTCTTCAAAAAATATGCTTACGGACTGCCTTTACATTTAATATGTCTCTTTTGTATTCTAAATGTGTATCTGTGTGCGACGCAGTGCGGAATAGCCGCTAAGCTCGACGATAATGTCCAAATAAAGATGAAAAAAGTTTTTTCGGACCTTTTTATATCTGAAGCGGGGAAATCGGGCAAACCGTTAGGCCTTTCATCGTACTGTCAAATAGGTGGTCGATAACAGTAGGAGAATGGCTACTGAAAGGATTTAAGTCACGCAAAACTTCTGAATGGTGGTGACATTAAGGAGTAAAAATGGACTGTTATATATATATATATATATATATATATATTCAATAAAGCCCTTTCCATTATTGACCCAGAACCATGCATGAGTCATGCACAGCGGCTCCTCGCATACAATTTATGAATAGACAGAGAATATGCCTCATGTATGTTGTGAAACTTACCTCACGCGTTGTTGAGTTGGTTTTATTATGAAATGCTCGCATAGACAAGCCAGAGCGTACATCAGTTCATGAGTTGCACAATTTGGCTATCAGTTCAACGGACAATCCTTATACACAACAGTCGACCAAAGAGTTCATATCCTTTATCGCCTAGTAAACGATGTTCTCGTGAAAAGTACCGGTATCGGAGTACGAGGCTTGAGGAATTTTATTCCGATTTTATCGCAACGACGACTTTTCTGGAAGAAAGTGCTCACATACGTTAAACGCTACATTGAAAATATAACAAAATATTGAAAATATATGCAACCAACAACGTGTCCATGTTATTCTGCTGTCAGTGAATTGTTTCGACGTCAATGACGACTCCTTGGAAGCCTTTTTCATCCGAAACTCATTATAATATTAATCGCTACGTCAATAAGCAGAACATTAGTATGTGGGCTACGAAAAGTTCTTGCTTGGTTAACTAAACTGTACCCAAACAAAACATCAGCTTCGGAAATTATGAGACTGACAAACCTCAACACAAGTGATTTAATAATATTTGAAAATATCTCATAGGTCTTTAATCATTTTATGTATTTATACTAATCAAAGCGGTAACTCGTACGGAGACTATTGTTACCCGGTGCAACTGACTAGGTACGAGCATATTCATCTCAGGTTAGAGTAAACCCATGCTTTACATACAGTTAATTTACGGCTTATGTACAACAAAAAAATGTGTTGAGAAAATTCCTTTATTATTCAAAGAATAGTCGAACGTTAGTGGTATTACCGGTTCCTAAATTCATTTGCTAGCTCGTTCATAGCTCTGTCTCAGAATTCTACTTCATGAACGAGAAATACTTGACGTCCCTTTACTCGTTCAACGCTACAGCGTCTATGTTTATTTTCTCATTTCGAAGGTTTTGCTTAAATTCCTCCAATGACTTTTATATACTGCGCAAAGAGGTCCATTTAAGGCCATACCGTAGCTCGCTTTCATATCCAAATTGTCTCGCTTGACTGCAACAGTCCAGTTAAGCCTTGGTCGGTCCGTTGGACATCCCCCCAGAGTACAAGCAGATGACCGACGGACCAGCTGCCGGCATCTTCGGCAAGACCAAGCATGCTTTAATAATCTGAGAGCGATGAAAGCGGAACCCAAAAAACGCCTGCTACCTAGTAACTACAGTGCTACAGCAACAAATATAACAGCCTGAGAACGACAGTTTCTGCTGATGACACACACAAATGTTGCTACTTACTTAAATTCTAGGCTCGAGTCTAATCTGTTGCTTCATTAGGAAACATACCTTCATCTTTTTGAAGTCTAGAAAACGTCCATCAGCGACATTGCGCTTAACGCAAGTGACTGCAAATTCAAATTCGTTGGAGTAATGCTACTGCAAACCCTAGCATAAAAGGGAAGAATGATTTTAGTAAATTTGTGGGTTTTTTTATTAGTCGCTGCTGGCCGCAAATAAAGCATTGGTGTCAAATTTTTTCAACCCATCGTACTACAAAAGATGCGACACAGACGCGGCATATTATTAGATACAAACTTTACGATGTCTACCTTAAGAATCAAAGTAGCTTCAATATAGAAAAAGCAAGATTTTTAAAAAGCAAATAATGTCTTATTATCACCAGAGCTCGAAGTTCCTTCTTGTTACGTATTTATTTAAATAAAATGGCAAGCGTCTTGTCGCAGACGTAAAAACAGGTCATACGCAAACAAATGCACAGATTTAACGTAGTTAGAATCATATGTGAAATATGTTTGTACGGGCAAGGATTTACATGAGTTAGACAAGGATCATATGAGCAAAGATTGGTAATTACGACTGTGCAACGGCCACAGCGGTATGTTTTTTAGATATTTAGGTAAGCGCTTGATGCCCATGCGCTACTGTAATTAGAACGTGGCTTGCGCGGAAGGTCACAAACTCGCTAAAACTCCCATTCCCTTTATCCTCTCAAGGTTCGGAATATTAATGACACAGCTTAGAGACCACGAAAGGGGTAAACACCAGACCTCCAGTAGCCGCCGACTGCTGAAGACCATGAGAGGGGGTAAACACCAGACCTCCAGCAGCCGTCGACTGCCTTACTACAGTATATAAAGCAGCGTCTGACTCCTCGTCCCAAAGATGACGCGAGAATTCACCATCACCTAGTAGACCATCGGTTGGCCTACCTGATGTCCCTACTTCAGGAACTCTTTGGACCCCCTTAGGTTCCAATAATTCCTGCTCACCAGCTCTGGCCCGTCTATCCTTTTATAGTGCTGCCCTATCTTTCACGACAGCGTCGAGCCACCGTATTCCGCCAACGCTGACGCTTTCAGCGACGCTGGCTGAGGCAAGCTCTGTATGCCAGCCCCTTTGGCCTCGACTAACAAAGGGCAACGCAAAACCGTATGTTCGATGTCGTTTGTCTCTCTAGTCTCGCACAAGACGTGCCTATCGCTGTCGGATTTCCCAATATTTAGCACATAAGTATGGAACTATTAATAATACGTAGGGAGCTGGGTTACCTCATAAGTCAGCTCGCCACTGTTGTCCGGGCCCCGCCTCAGATCCGAGATTGAGAACTTAGTTCGGGCGCCCTTAGTGCTCTTTGTAGGTTCCCTGCATGACTATTCACCCTGCCAATCCTTAATAGTGGCTTTTTTCGCCCCTGTCGAATCCCGCGGATCGTCGAAACATCATGAGCTCCCCTTTCTGATCAGCGAGTCCCATGGCATCATCCTGACCAAGACGAGTACTATTTTGGTCGACACAGTCGACCGGCTTACTTTGATCGCCGGAGCCGGAATTTGCCTGGCACGTGTTTCACGTGGGCGCTGCCAGTAAGCTCAGTGTGGAGAATAACACCAAGGTACATATCCGTTTTCTTTAGCGCAACGGTGTGCTTAGCCAATTTCAGCCGGAGCTCCCTCGTCTTCTTGCGGCCTGTTAGGAACATGGTCTCGCCCTTTTGTGGGGCAAGTTGTAGCTAGTTTTCGGTCATTCACTCGTTAACCCACACTAAATGCTCATTTACCCTATCTGGTAATGCGGTCCGTTGTCACTCGCATAAGCGAGAGCTTTCCACGTCTTCTGTCAACCCCTCAAGTTTGCCACCGTCACACCGTCACAGACCATGTTCCACCTCATTCCCCGATACCCCCAGAATATCCTCGTCCACTTCGATCACTTCATCTCCCTTCCACGTGTGTATGCGGAGTAGTCGTCCAGGACCTCTGGTGGTAGGCGAGGGAAAGGCGAGTGTAACTTGACCCTGACAATTTCGTACGGCAGCCCCTACACATCTGCGTTGACGGCACCCACGAGCTCTTTCCAGCTCTGGTTCTCACTACTCTCCGCGCCGTATCCTCTCCCAGTCAGGCTGCCCTACGCAGCCTCACGCACTGAGACTTCGCCTTTTCGATCTCTTTGCTCCACTAGTACTTAGGCCTACGGTTCGTTCTTGACTGTATTTCCATTTGTGAGTATGCCCTTGCACAAGCGAATGTCAGGACTTGGAAGATTTTGGCCACCTCCTTAGCGGATAGATTCCGGCAGCCCTCGTCCGATGTTGTGTGAGTTTTGCGATTGAGGTTCGCTTGGGGGACTTTAAACTATGTCGGTTGCATTGTTGCTGGTGAGCCTGTCTTCGTCCATTACCTTTGTGCGACGAGCCTTCTTCTTTTTCTTCCCTCCTTCTGATCCCGCCGATGGAGTTGATTTTTCAGTTTTCCCGCACAAGCGGACATCAGGATCTGGAAAATTTTGCCTGTCTTTATCTCCTTGGCGGATAGATCCCGGCAACCCCCGTCCAGTGCCCACGTGAACACTGTGTTGAAAAGTTTTAACTTAGTTGAGTCTTCTCATACCACTAGACCAACTGCAGTCTTAATAAGCTACTTCGAACACCACGAAATATCCTACTACGGAGAGCAGCGAATAACCTAACTATATTCTTCTGACATAGAAGGGCTACTATGTAACAGCCATCGACTTTGAAATAAAGATATAAAAACCAAGTAGTAGTGTCAGCAAATAAAAAGCAAGCTACAAACCTGACTATGAATACATTATATATATTTATACTCAACCTTGTCACCTCAGTCGCTTTTTTACGCATTATTTGGAAAAGGGTCATTCATTTATTTAATTTCACCATAAAAGCGTAAGCTTGTAATCTTTTTTGCTTATATTTGTAAATATTTTTCCTTTGAAAGATACCTAATTAAGGAGAGGAGGCTCAAATACTGCCTGATAGATGCTTAGGAAAGCGATCCGCACACAACCGAGTTATTTTGTCTCTTTTGCACGATGATTCCGGAAAATTCATGGATATCGTTATAACATGGTCGTTCCATTTAACATCAAGTGTAAAAAAAACATTAATAATTGGATTTTAGGTACTTGATTAAATTGCGGTGTTCAAGGGATATACAATCTAAAATGATTACTGTATTCGAAATTCATGCAAATTACACTTACCATGTAGTAAATCTGTATATAGCGGCTTATCAATGTTTTAATTCATACATATATACCCAGGCTCTACAAATCTGTAGGCGTGCGGCGCGGGCTGTTCATATTCAAAGAGATTCTCCGTTTTATCAGGCTTAAGGCAATCAGATTCTTAAAAAGTCTCAAATGCAAAGGATTTCGGGCCTAAATACTACCTGTTTGAATGAGCCTTCGCGCAGCATAGAGGCAACACTTGGTACTCTGGGCTTAGCTGTCGCTAAACCTAAACCAAGAGTAGTAAATAAAGTTGCTTATTTGCGCCGAGTGAAGTCATCACTTGTACACAGGGACCACTGCATTGACGAGAAAGTTGCATTTAACAAGGAGAACAGGGCGGTAATCCACTCCTCGAGTATCCGCTTAAGCAAGTTGACACTTTTCGAAATGATTTAGTGCTGCTATTCATCACGGTATTTTCCATTCCGGCATCCACCAATATCCTCCTGTAGCGTTCAGCCGCCATTTTTTAGTATGCCTGAGTTAAACGAATATCAATGCTAAAGGGGTACATAAGCAACGTTTCCGTTAAAAAGCAATTTCTGTCAAAATATTAACTAAACTTGAATATCAGTCTCAGCACGCAAGCACGATAGCATTCTTGATTCTAGCACGATAGAATTCTTTTCTTATACCTATCAAATGCGTTTTTATTAAAATATATACACTGAGGTTCTTAAAATGCGTTTAACTTGGTTATACTGGTATATTGCTAAGGCTGGAAGTGTTTATTCTTGATGTGACGGCAGTGTCGTTGATTTTCACCAGTTTGGCAAGGAGAAAATGCTTTGCGAGATAAATTTGGGGATTTAATAGTGACAACGAAACTACTTTTACATCAACGTACAAAATCTTAGTTTGGAACTTTTGTTTTTTGCAAAGATGATGAGCAAATTTAGATTTTTTATTTCATCTTGAATTGTCTTTGCTTCTGTGGGGAACAGCGTTTACACCGGGAGTATTTACTATAAAATACAATACGAATGATGGTTTACGATCTTCTGCCTACTTCTGCTGCGATCTACTGCGATCTTCACGCCGTTTGACTTGTTTTAAAAATGATTACAAAATGGAATCTCAGTTGCCGGAGACAATTGGTTCAAAGTATTTAAAAGATGTTTCGCAACCGTGAACATAATTTTATACACTGTCTGCCTTATATGCATATTCAACTAGTATAAAACGTGTAAACTGATTGACAGACATGACTGTACGTATCTGAGAAGGTAGAGAAAAGCTTCAAACTGACATTCCCTGCTTTCTATCAATAAGTTTTAGTATTTCAGCCGTAAACTTACTGCGACTTCAGTGAAGTACTTCATGAGGAGAGGAGTCCTCAATAAAAGGCAAATGCCAGACTGGAGCGTGCCTACTAGAGTCATTCGAGGCGAAGGGTATTATACAAGCGGAAAAAAATATTTTTATTCATAAGTCAATTTTAAAAAAGCGTCGAAGAAAATGTATATAAGATACTTGACTCTGGTTAATTGTAAAGTAACCTCCGCGAAGCTTGCGAGGACGACCTGATAATGAACGGGCTTCGATGATGATCGAGGATGACTAAGAGCATCTCACGCTGAGTGCTATTATTTCCTTAGTTGAGTTAAGCTAAGCTTGCCAGGGAGATCAGCGAGATGACATGAGCACACTCTGTCGTATAGTTCTCCCATAGATATGACCGCATCGCGCACATACACATGCGGGAGCAGGCTCGCGGGTCCAATTTTGATTTAAGTGAGAGAGTGAGTAAGCGAAATTGTCGCGTATAAGACATGACAAATGAAAACGCAGTTCACGAGAGCAATCACATGTACCTTACGTAACGTATTTCACCAATGCATGAGCATCATATGCATACAAAAAGAGGTGTCGATTGGCCAGAGAAACATCCACTACATAAAGCGACAAAGAGAAAGAGAGAAATAAAGAAAGTGAAGCGATCCTGCACTCGCTGTTTACGTCCATACGCCGCTTGACCTGCCTGCAAAACGGTCAGCCAACAACAAGGTTGTTTGAAACATCAAAGTGGAGTTGAGCTGTTAGTCCTGCCGCTGCCTCCGTTGTTCGATTTTCTTCCACCAGCATCTTCCTGCCATCTCTACTACCGCCCTCGACGCCATTGAGTCCCAGTTTTTCGCGTTTTCTACGTAAGTCCAAGTACTTAAAGACGCATAGAGAGTGTATCGTCTTTCTGCCGGTCTGCGCATGTCCATTGAGGAAATGCGCCCATATAAACAGAGCGCTGTAAAGGGTGCCAGAGTAACCGGGACAAACCACAAAAAAGACATATAGATTCAAAAGCAGGTTTCCTAAAGGACAAGCCAACTCGCTGCAATACGAGGAAAACAATAGATTCAACGGGGAAAAGGAAAACGAAACAAGATATGCAAACAGCCAAGCAGGAGAATCCTATTTCTATCTCGTGTTTGTCTATGTGTATGCATTATCTACATCCCTGCTCCTATGCGTCTGTTCATATCACCATAAGCATTTATGTCAGTATATCTCTTCCTGCTTACAGAGGCGTTTATTTTATTATTCTCAAAGAATCTATTGGTTTTGGCAGCTCAGCCGACGTCTGCTATGTTCGAAGAAAATTGTAAGGGTATACCGACCTTGCCGTTATCATGCTGTACCATACAGCTCCACTTAATGATTGCGTACACAGCCAATAGAGAAGGTACGAGTCACCTATGACCACATTGTGGACACATACAGTACCACGTCATGAGATACACAGGCTCGAACACTTTAGTATGTTTCTTTTTCTTTCTCCTCATTTTTCTTTTCTTTGCACACACCACGTCGTAGCTTGTCAACATCGTTCCTACCTTTTTGTTCGGCTCTCCATTATTTTACTTAATCAGTTTGGCTCATCGCTTTTGAGTCTAACTGCATTCTTGCGGACAATTAAGGTGATCCTGCTTTGGGCATTTTTGTGATGATAAATAAAGGGGCAAGGTTCGTTGTAAGAAAATGACAGAGGGAAAGAAGAGGGGGAATCAAGGACAAAGTCTAGTTACTCCTTGAGAAGAATGTTCACAATAAAAACATTCCTTGAAGGAGTCTTGTGCCTTTCGCCAGGTGAATTGTGGGTCATATTAGCGGTTATAAATTTAACCATTGCCTACTTGATTGGGTATACATGTGTGTGTGTAAAAGTGCGTCCCAAGTGAGTAGAGGGGCGGACTAGGTGTAAACAATGTAGACTTTAGGCCACCTATAAAGGTCTACGCAGAGTCAGTTGTGGCATACATTATCTCCTTCCCTTTCCTAGTTTTCACAGTTGGATTGTGTGTTGCGTGCAAATCATTACTTGTCTGATGAACGAGTTGGCAATGGTAGCGATAATGTACAGTCAAGAGAGGAAAAGACGGGGAGAAACAATTTGCTCCTAATTTTATATAACGGTTGTAGTTTATCAGAGTTATGTAGTACACCAATTGTAAAGTCTGCGCATTTGTTGCCTGATCTTTATAAATGAGGCAGTCAGATGGACAATGAAACTATTCGAATCTTTTTATCTACGGTTTGATACATTGAAAATAATGCTAGTCTATTTCGTCAAATCAGCTCAATCTGGGCTGATTCTGGGTTTCTGTTCAGGAATGAAGAATAAATTTAGCCTCGAAAGTATCCTGCTA
The DNA here is from genome assembly GCA_002081605.1 of Tropilaelaps mercedesae. Classification (NCBI taxonomy): domain Eukaryota; kingdom Metazoa; phylum Arthropoda; class Arachnida; order Mesostigmata; family Laelapidae; genus Tropilaelaps; species Tropilaelaps mercedesae. The sequence continues at coordinate 27,880 of MNPL01001990.1, forward strand.
TAAGCGGTTTCATCAGAAGTGATGCTTAGACTTGCTGGTCTAAGTATCTACTCTAAGCATGCTGCTAAAAGGAAGCTACAACATTCTGAAGTAAGACAACGAGGATATTTCAAACTCAATTAGGCAATTTAGCATATCACTAATCTCATATAACCAATGTGCTCGAAATAGTTAGCTGTAACGTCAAAAATGCTGAGGAGAATTTTTTAATCAAGTATTGAGTGTGAGCAAGTATATGTCATTGCTTGGAAACACAAAGTCATATGATCACTTTTAATCTTTGGTTTTTAACCTCTACGTGCACGTGTGCATGTGGTGCGCCACGTGACGGATGAATTGTTAGCTGTTTCGATGTGCTAAATTAAGCTCATGTATGTTTGTTATACTTTTTTATATTCATTACTTTTCAATCGTTGGAAGGGATGAGGGTGGAAGCGGTTATACGCCCACCGTACACCATAGACTACTCATACTACGTGCATACAACTTACAAGGGATTAAACTCGAAGTGAACAGATTACAATAGATCCGTTATACTCACGAGTAACTTCTGTCAAAGAATGACATGGAGTACACAGAATCCCGATCCTGTTGCCGATGCCTATGTACACAAAAAGTCTTAATAAAAGAAGCATTTTTTATCACAATAACATTTGGGAAATCTTTGTAGATCTTTTCATTTTCTGTCCTTTCTCTCTTTCTTGTCTCAACAGCAGTGCTCTCAGAAACTGATTCGAAATAGTAAAGCCTTATATTTCGACAACGATTGTTTATCTTGCTATAGTAGTCGATATCTGAAAATAATCTCCAACTTCTCTTGCTACGGCTACAGATATATTTCTCGTACAACAAGCTGCGGCACAGCTATAAAACTATTTGTTCAGTCTAACTTACACAAAGCGCGGCAAAAGTGGGCATGAACCGATCGATGAACAGGTAAGAAACCTATACTTGCGTTTGGCTATAGCCTTTAGCTCGTAAGGATAGGCAGCCTTCTTGTTATCTGCAAGTTGATCCGAGATTTTTATTTATTTTATGACAGTAGATTGATAATTGGGCAACTTCGAAAATATTTTCTTTATATAGAGCGTTTCTTTATAGGATCCTGGTGAGCTCGTAATTTATTTTTAACACCTTATTGTGTACATAGTTACGTACCTAACATTATTGCTTGTTAAATTTCTTTTAAGAGGCAGGAAACGGTTGGTACAAAATTTGGCTTGGTGCAATAAAAATGGGTCTGCACTATCTCCGATAATAATCGTCTTCACTACGCAGAAAAAGAATATCCATTATATAGCAAACCAGAATAGCTCATTAAAATAGCTTTCCTTTTAATGTGAACTAAAAATTGAAACAAAATTTAAGCAGAACAACCAGTCGGGTGCGCTTGCAAAATTGGGACCGGCAAAACTGAAATTATTTCTCCTTCCATTATCATGCTATTGATTTGCCATTCTGCGCACCAGCCGTCGACCTTTACCGTGACCCACTTTTTCTTCCCTAAGATTCTTAGAGCAACTAGGAGAACAAACATCTGATTCGCTTCATCACTGCCAGTTAGTTTATCACTTGTATATAATTTGTTCAGCATCTGAATTTCAAACACAACGCTCTGCGTCACACTCTCTGAGACGATTATATATCTGTTGAAAAAAACGCAAAGGCACTGGAGGAAAAGAAGAAAGAAGAGGAATGGCTACATAGAGTCGAGCATGTCAGTGAAGGCTCAACGAGACGAACTAAGGTGAGTTTGTCGTCGCTACTATGGAACATTGAGAAGGAAAGAGGAAGGAATATTGTAGGCAGCAGCTTCAACCACAGTGAAGCTGTTTTAGAAGAATAAACCGATATATAAAGAGTTTACACAAACACGCACGTAATCACGCCTACGTGCACACTTCACCCGACGGGTAAGTATCTCTCCCACTCGCAGAACTCCCTGGATTGGTACTCTCAAGGCCCGCCACCATTAGAAGCCTTGCAGAACCGCTTTCTCTCTACACCGTCGCCCATATAGTGGCGTGCCGCGCGTGCTTAGCTGTGGGAAATATAACTATTGATTATGCGGTCATTTGCGAGTGAACGCTTTTTACTCTGCCCCAATTCACATGCTCAGACGGATCCATTTACCATCTTTTCCTTTTCTGACCACTACCGCCACTATCACATCATAGACATCGTCCTCTCTTTCGGTTTTTCTCGCACTCCCTTCTCTACCCACTTCACTTTTTTACGTACTTCTAGTGGTGGTGTTGTTACCACTGTTCGTCACACCAGATTATTCGATATTCGGCAAAGAGAAGATTGCTACAGCTAGCGAACCAACTTAGTTAAAGCAATGTTCGGCTTCGAGCAATCTCAGTGGACGAGGGGGCTAGCAGTTGAGAAAGCAGCAGGCACACAGAGAAGCAATATCAATATCAGCAGATATTGGGGCAGCTCCAGCAAACTCTTCCATGTAGCTGCGGTTACTTCCACGGTGGTAAGCGTTCACCGGTTAATAATTAATATTAAACGCATGTGGTTATCTCAACGCCCGTAATACTCCATACCATGTCTTGCTAAGAAGCGTTGAAGAATGCAACGCAATGCAACTTTAACACTATGTAGGTGAATGCGTATTATAATTTCATAATTTGGTGGTCGCGAAGTGTACAGCAAACAATCGTTGCGATCCTTGGTAGAGGAGAGTAAGGGCTTCGGATAGGCTGGAGCATATACGAGTTCCTCAATCGACATATCCAAATGTCATTCGTACTGGATCGGGATGCTGGCAACGATGGCAAAAAAGTCGAACAAGGATAAAAAAATAGATTGGTTTGCTGGTGGTGCGTATCCTCCCCCAATGAAAGGAAATGAGCCACAGTACAACGATTCGCAGTCACATAACCTCAGCTATCAACGCAAAATATACGGGATAGAGTGTGCTCTCAAGCTTCACCTCGCTATAATTAAATACAGTATCGTCGTGTAATCTGTGCTTCATACATTTTATTGTGATCTTCCACATTATTTGCCTCTTGCAGTCCCACGTCTTCCTCGCATTTGCGAATGCAGCTAAAAAGAGCTGTTAAAATGTCATTAAAAGATGTCATAAAATCATTAACGTCTTCATTGTATGCTTGGTGCTGCAGTGCATTGATTGCGATTGTCGTTGCTTACATTTACCAATATTATTCATTTTTTGCAATGCGTTAGTTGTTCAAATATGTAGCAGTAATGAATGGTGTTTTAAACGTAGCTTTGCTTAATTCCTAATATCTAAAAGATATCTAAAAGACAAGCGGCTGAGTATACTACATAATTTTCGAACAGCAGACAATAAATTTAAAGACAATAAACTTTGCATCGGTGGAATATATAAATAGCCAGCTACAGTATCATAGTCTGGGGATCAAATGTCGGTTGGCACACTATACTCTTTTAAAGCTAAAAAAGCCAGTAATGTCGATGTATTGTACCATTACGTTCTATCAACATGAAAAACGGTTCACTCCACGCTCAATCTATACATCCATGGTTATTAGTCAGGAAATATTTAAAAGTAGGGCTTTGGCAATATCGAAAAGCAGACCGATGCTCACGGTCCTGACGTCAACCTTTCGCATGCGCACCACCGTAGTTTAGCCCCCGAAATCATTCTCGTTTCTGTGTTTCTCATCGGGGCAGTCTTCCACCCTCATGGCAACCTTGAGTATAACTTCAAACAACCTCAGCAACGAGCAACCATTCAATCAATCAGCTGTAGTGGCCCTTCCCCTAGCCCAGCTCGCACCCAATGTCTTTAGTCGCGCTTCTATTACCTACCATGGGTGGACATAGATACGCGGTGGACAGCTGAACCGGCTAAGCCCAACTAACGCCCTTCGTACAACGACTTGCTCAGTCGATAGTGCACTCCTATGTTTCTGTTTGGGATATTCTCGATGTTGTTGTTATATCACCAATAGGTTCTCTGAGATCCTTGGCGGTGTCATATACTGAGGCTGGTTGCTGGCTCGAGAGGGGAAGGGAATTGGATGCTTAAACGCACACAAGTTGGCCTCGTCTGGCCTTTCGTTCGCGTCGGCTGGAAACCAGCGGAAGCAAACGTCCATCTACGCACGCACTCGCCGTGCAGGCTGTCGCGATCGCCGAGCCGGCTCCGCTGCCGCGTAATATCTGTACTTAGCTCTATGTGTGTGCTCGTATACCTCCTTGGTGCCTTAAAGATAGCAGGAATCTCGGAGTTGCAGAAAGCTTACGCGAAGGTGGAAAGGTAGAAGTGTACAAGTGAGGATGGGTTAGAGAGTTCGACACGAGTTGGACTACCGGTGTGGCTTTAGTTGGTGCTTAAAAGCTAGGCTTTGTGTATGGTTGCTATTGTTAGCGTTGTCATTATTATTGTTGTTCTAGCCGGCCACTGTGAACAAGAGACGCAGTGTGCACAAGCAGACGGTGGACGTAGAAACAGTTTAGGAACGAGGAGGCATGCTTCTCCCGCTAGCCACCGCGGTTGAGTGTTCTTTCTATTGAGCTTCTCGCATTCTATCTTTTTCTCTTCTGGCTAGCTGCTTATTGAACTTCTCCTTTTTCTAGCAAACATAGCTGCATCTCCCGATAGTGTCTAAACCTTCCTGTTTTTTATGGTTCATTCACCACCGTTGGATCCACAGGATATGTTGGTGTCGCTTTTCCTTTGGTAGTAGCGTGTGAGATCCCACACTACTGATTCCAAAGAACGGCACAGCTTAAACATATACATGTACGAGAATTTCCACTTACATGCGATGTGTACAGGCTCATTGAAAATATCATACGTTATTTTTTTCTAGCATATAATATGCTGCATTGCAAAGGGCAACACAAACGAAAAACAAAAAGAAAGGAACTGAAACTTTAGCATATATTTACGTAGTGAATCAAATACCATAAATTGTTTCTTAGAATTTTTGATACGTACAGAGTGGTATATTCTGTGGCAAAGCGAGCTATTTAAAACTTCAATAGCCCTTACTTATTGATTTTGCTAAAATGAGTTTCAAAATACACGTGCTTACATATTTTTTTGATTCCAGGAATAAGCTGCTCCCACAATTTTTTAGTAGAGCTTTTTAATTTTTTTCTATCTGCTGCAATTAAGATTACAAGCCTAATCAGTCATTGGGCTTCCAAAATGATGTGATCCTATTTATTTTTTTACGTGTAACCAACGGGATTTGGCAATGTTCAAGTAACACTGACATTTAGCCACTGTAGAGAACTTCTTTTGTGGCAACGGCTGCATGTGCAACGGCTGCATGTGCAACGGTTATGTTTGCAGTTCATGATCACACAGCATACTTAGGTTGGAGACCTTTTCATAATGGCAATAACAGACCAGAGGTAGTTGTACGAGTTAAATCAAATGAAAGATAAATGCGTTGTCGATCAACCTAATTGTGGAAAAAGTAATGGATAAGGGATCGTTCCAACTGGTAAACCGTCAACCTTTTTTTCTAAACATTGGTATATTTCATTGATAAAACTGACGAAGAACTATCTAAAATTATTTAAAATCCTCTAGAGCTGGCCACCAGAAAACATTTAACGTCTACGGTACCGCTTTTTGTATTACCTCATGGACAGGCTCCTATCAATGTGAATGTGCAACGGCGGAGATCGAGAACATGCGCCTACGTGCCTCCTCCGGTCACAGAGCGTACACGAATGCACCAAGCCATTGAGCTCGACTCGGGAAAGGTATCTAAACATATATATATATATATATATATATATAT
>MNPL01001991.1:0-26631 GCA_002081605.1 Tropilaelaps mercedesae
TATATATATATATATATATATATATATATATATATGTTCGTTACTTCTCTCCTGCAATGGCGCCCTGAGATTTTTATCTTTTCATTTCATTTTAGAGCTACTACTACTTGGATGCTTAATATTTTATATTTATGCTTTCACAAACTTCGCAATGCAGCGGGATGCTCTACAAATGTTCTTATTCTCTAATGCACAATTCAGATCCGAAATATTGAGCATTGTCCTAAATATCAAGTTAAAGATTTTGATACTTTTTTGCAATTATAGTCGAGTAAATTCATTTCTGTTTTTCAAGCAACCGCTTTCAAATTACCTTGCGGGTTACAGCTAGCCACTATTCAGTCGCTTATATCACAATCATTAATCCATTATTTCAACAATTTGTTCTATTTCTAGTTATAGAGAAAGGGAAACCAACAGAACAACAAAGGAAACAACAATAACAACAGACTAATTATGCCCACCGTACGTGTCTATTTATGTCACATTATCGTACTACTGATGTTTAGTTTTCCTGTTTTGTTAATCTAAACGTCAAATTTTGAAATCAAAAGGTAGTCGTCCATTTGTTGTACTAACAACATAGTAATAACATTAATAAGAAATAAGTATATATGGTGCGAATATTTTAATTCACACTACTATCTTCGCCATCGTCGACATCATCGCATTTCTGCTTCTTCAGCTCAATAACTTTACATTTTATTTTGCTTAAGATATCGCCTTCCAAAGAATTGTATGCATATTGGGCATGATCAACCAACGACTAGTACGTGAAGTCACACATTGATAACTGCATGTCATCATCTATGCACAACATGTCGATTTTGCAGTTAACCTTGCCGTCAAGCTCAGCGAAGCAGCTAGACCCACATGGACCGCAGTTTTTCTCGGCTACAATATGATCATAATCAGTCATGTGTATTATAATATTGTACATTCCGAACGGTGATACTTAAGGAACTTTGCCAGTTGCGTTAGCTGTATAACAGACATTTTCAAGCAGTAAGTTCTCGAAAGCCGAACAGAAGCGTATATCATTAGTATACCATCACTCCGTGTGGGAACGCCTTAAAAGTTTTAAGTGAAATTCGCAGGGCTATTCAAATTAAACAATTAGTGAATGAATCAAATGAATTAATTCAGTTTACCAATTATACAAGCCGTATACGCATCACGCGGATTATTATATCCATATTTTAGATGAATAGAACCTTGCATTGTAAGTTTCTAGTACATATCGTAATACATATCTAGTTTATGTTGCCAGATAAACTGCAAAAGGTAGATTTCAAATTCTTTTCATTTCCAAGTCATTCTTTGATGCATGATATAGTGCCTCTTATGAACAGCATTATATTTACAGTCATTACAAACTCGTAACTTTAATTTCGGTCTGTTTTAATTTTCCATGATAATTCGGTAACAAAGTGAATTTTTACAACAAAATGATAAAACTTTATTTGTGCAAAGAGGCACATGAATATGGAAAGTACGACGAGTGCAGCGTATATTTTGTACGAAATATCTCAAGTTTCGGTGGCTTTTATAAGCATTCAAGTGTATATACACGTAACTATTGCACGTATGCATCATCACTTAGTGCGAACAAAATATTCAATTTAATTATCTTATATTAAGATAACTAATTGCCTTGTTTTAATATAATAACTCTTAGCTTTCTCAAAGTTATACAGTTTGGGCATCGACGTCTAGCAGACGGCTTAGAAAAACAGGACTCTACTTCAGTGATTGTTTAACTACTTAAAATTGTAGACATTAATGAGCTGGACGTCTTCGAGGCCCTTATTTCAGTAAAGAGTTAAGACGATACGGACCATATTGGTATCAATGAACGAGAGATTAGCGTTATCTCTGGTGGAATGTTTAGCTGTGTTTTCTAATTGTGGAAGCAATCCAAGGTTTGAATTTAGTGATGCGGGTACAAACACCGGGCAGATTTGGTTCAGCGCATCCGATACCCCATGAAATGATGCCCGCCAACATCCATCGTCCACTGGTATCCCTCACCTTGACGGAGAAATAATGCAATTGGTGAAAATTGCTGCGTTAGTGTTTGCCTTACTAGGGAAGCCTACATTTTTATTTAAACTAAAATAACTTTTATTTTAGAAAGAAAATAAGTTCGAAACGCTGCGATGAGTAAAATTGAGCGCTACTGTACCAAATAGTACAAATAATACCAAATAGTACCAAATAATACTACTGCGTGTTTTTACTAAAGATTGAATGAATGGTTAAGCGCATCTGAAGAGAAAGCTTTATAAATTACCTGAAGAGGTCCGCCTGAGTCTCCTTGACACGAGTCTTTCCCACCAGTTTCATATCCCGCGCACATAAATATTGAAGGAATAAATTCATTGCGGCCCGCTGCCTGGAACATACTTTTACATTTTTCATTCGAGACAATTGGCACCTGAAATACAAATGAAATGGCACCACTCTATTTAATGTACGTGTGTATGTATCTCTTTAATACTAAAGCATTTTGTGGCCACCGGTTGTAAGTACACAATTTTGACTTTTGTTGTCCCTCATTGCATTTACCTCAATGGCCATCAGTTGCTCAGAATTTGGCAAAGCGAACATAAAACAAATTATTGCAAAGGAGTGTACATAATAATTTACCACTGCGTGACATTTATCAGTTGGCGCAGATATATGTATATATTTATATTGTTCATCTTGATTATTAAACTCAAAAAAGGGTAATGGTAAGTGAACTACGATGCAGTGTCGTTACCCATATATGTAATTCCATGGAATGAATGCCTAAATAATTGTTTTAACTGGACGATCATATACACATTTGCACTAAACATTCGCTGAGTTACCCATTTTGCAATTCACGTACGATCATTCTTTAAAATAAACTATTAAAGCCTTAAACTAATAAAGCGTTCAGTTCTGGCCATCTCAAGAGCAGCTGCCATTCGCGCGCTCCGTAAAAAATGTTTGATAATTCACAGAGTCCTACATTTTGTAAATTTTGTAATTCAGAGCCAACAGTTAGCTCTGAATCACAAATCGACATGGGTTGCGGAAATAAAGTAACTCTACCAACCTTGCAACGAAATTCTACCTAGCGAAAGAATCGTACTTGTACACCCCTAAGAGTTTCTACATATTTTTTTATGCATTGAAGCCAAGTTTCGAGACAGTATAAGATTTTACATACTATAAAGTGTTGATAAATGTTTATTATAGACGATTTAATAACCTAGTTAGTATGTTGGTCAAAACTAAAGTCCGATGTCACTGTGATGCCAAGGTTCGTCGCCAGATCTATCACGGGAATGGCCACACCATTCAATATATATTTATTGGGTCCTTGGTGAAAGCATAATTTCATACTTCTGCATCTAAAGAATCATATCACAGCCGTGCAGGAGCGAGACATAGCGTTAAGCCCATTTTTTAAATGTCACCTGCGCCATCTTGAGGGTCGGTACAATTTGAGGTCGACAGCGTGAAAATTGCACTGCAAATCCTAAGAAAGTACAAACTCCATGCCAAGTATGAACTTCTAATGAAGAGGGTACTCAAACAGATTCCTAACATATACCTGAGGGATAAGCTCCTCCAGAACTGAATGCACCATTAGCCAAAACGCGGAAGCTACGATCGCTTAGATAGCCTAAAATACATTCGGCAATACGCTTTCTAACTAGTCGGTTGCGGCTGAATCGGTCGAACGCTTCAGGGAGATCAAAGTATACAAATTAAATTTTTGACGAAGATTTTAAGAAAGCGCTGTCAGGAACTATATGAACGAGCTGGGCAGCCGAGCGACTTCTCGTACCCTCGACGATTGTCACACGTTTTTGAGAGACTCGACGTTCGTCCACAATTAAAGGTATAAGTTTCCAAGCGACGTAACGATAGTTGTCGACAAATTACATTTTTTTTAATACTAGGCATAACAATAAAATTTGAGACAACTCAGGGATAATGTTGTCGTCCGTAGGATGTCGTAATAATCAAACGGAGAGGCCTGCGAGCGAGACTGCAAGGTTTTTATAACATATAGAAGTTATGACATATAATTGCGTTGCAAATGCAAGATAGTTATTGAATGCATTCAGACAAGCAAGTTTTGATTTTCATCTCCCCTGAGTGAACTCGAAGAAATAGCTTTCTGAGTAAGCTGGTGTTTCGAGCCCTCCTTTCTCGAAACAATCAAACTGCCGCAGAGTGAGTAACACAGTAAAACTAGGACCAAAAGCTCCTTCGTTTTGCAACCGATGATTGCCGAAGCAAAGAGAATATTATAATCTATCAGATCTGTCTGACCTGTTTCAACTTCAAGCTCAATATGGTTCCTTGTTGCCGTGGTCTAAGTCCAAGTCCCCCACTAATACTAAAAAGGAACATTTGTACTGCACCGCATATCTCCTCGACTGTAATACATACCTTCGATCTCAATTCCTTTCATTCCTGTGCATATATATTCATCTATTCATGTCTAACCCAATTATGAGTTTATTTGGCTTCTTGGTTGACATTAGGGTTTAACATATCCTAATTAACCCTTGTGCCTACTAACCTGAACCTCCTGCAGAAGTGAAGGTAAGACACCACCTTCGTTAAGCCTGCCCCATCCCGTTACTGTGGCATTTCGACCGACAAGATTGCCGGTGCCATCAGGTGGAAGGCATATAGCTGCTACGTGCGGCATATATTGAAGCGATTTATCCAGTTTGAGCAACGCCAGGTCATTTTCATAAGTGAAAAAATTATACTGGGGATGAACATATTTGGCGGTGATTCCCCGCTCTTGAAACGGGTACGGTTCTTGCGTTGAGGAAAAGTCGAATTCGCCGAGTCGCACGCGTACCTGAGTTACCAACAGGCTGAAAAACGAGTTTTAATTTTACTTTTCACCGCACTTACAATGTGGTTACCAGCAAATATAGATAATCAAATTTAAAAAAAAAAACGTAAAGTAACATATTGTTCTTCGTTGCAATTTACGACACAGGTAGGCCTTAGGAAACGATACGTTTTAAAAAATCATCACCCGAAGATATTGTGTGCTCTAAAAAATTTAGTACTACTGTCCATAGGTTTAATGAAAAAACTGTCGCTTTATTAAAAAATAGGTATGGTGTAACGGTAACACTCACTCGTCAACACAGTGCGCTGCAGTAATCACCCAATTTCTGTTAAGGATGGCACCTCCACAGCGGTGGGTCGATGAAAAACCGAAAAACGAACTCCTTCTCACCGAGGCCTGCCACGGCCATTGACCGAATGATGATGTTTTACCCCCAACCACCTGAAACATATATGAAAAATGGTTGAGACGGAGTTAGTGGTAACTCACATACAACTTATTGCACGTACGCAATGAACTAAGGGTTTGACACACCATGGTATGGCAATGCAACGAGCTAAGAGTGGGCCGGTTCTTAGGGGCCAACCCAAAGGTTAGCGTTAGTGGTTAAAAAAAACTAACCAATAGACAAAAGCTGCTGCTTAAACACTTTTCTGCCATAATATGTGTATACACGAATTGTTTATAATTTTGAAGCATCTAATCTTATGAAAAACTTGCTGTGGAGAAATTTAATTATTCTGCCGAACCTTATGAACTAATCCATAAGTATCTATGTAAAAGCAGTTTTTTCTGCAGAATGCAGATTATCGTAAAAGCTAAAAAGAGGTGCTTTATAGCTACATAAACGGGCAAAAATAAATAAACTGAGCTTCCTGAAAATAGCAAAGCGTCCGGAACAAACCTTTTTTTGAGGTCTTAACGGAGGGACGCCACAAGATTCGGTCCCACCCGTTTCTATAAGATTGCTCTCAAATTCAGCTCCTGATCCATTATTGGTGGATGGAAAAGGCCGTGAGGTAGGAGTCTGCAGCTTTGTCGTTGCCTGCGTCGTTGTCGAAGTTGTTGTTGTTGTAGAGGACCTTTTGATAATCGATAAACTGGCCGGTGTAGTTACGGGAGGTTGCATCAAAGGTGAAGTTAACGGCGAGTTCATCTGCGATGTGAGAGATTGAAAAACGTAATATTAGCCTAGTCGTTACAGGCATAACTTAATTTGAATAGTCAAGAGTTTATTCTGAAGGGTACAACACTTAACTTTTTTGCGTACTGCTTTTTCTGAGCGAAACCGTCAATCAAAAACCTTTATTTTATATAACAAATAGTAATATTGGTTTGCTAATAAATGCTGCAAAATCATTGACAACGTAACATATGGTGTACATGGATGCTCTATATAGGCATGCAGAACTTTAACACAAAAAAATGTTGTATGAAATTCGCTATATTTACTTAAATGCACTCAAAATGCAGGAGCAATATATAAAAATGAAGCTAGCAAGCAGAAAAGCTCTTACATTTGTAAGATGTACTTTTCGCTACCCTTATATATTCCCTTAATTAACAACATTGGAGACGCCATTAGTGATATTCGATTTGGTTTACGTGAAAATATGTCGAACATTCGGTCTAGTCTCTCAAGTTCCCAAAAACTTGTAAGAGATAGCATATTTTTATTTAAACGATGGCTAGATACATTCTATGATAGAAAAACAAGTAAAATAATTCTCTCATAAGCACTTTTTATCACCGTTTGAAGTCATATGAATATTCTGGTACTGGTCTATCCATAGTTAAAACAGTGTATTCACAGTATAGTAACAAAGGCCAAAGGAGATTCGAAAACTTACCGAAAAGTAATCACCTAAGCAAAAGTAACTAGCTACAAATTCATATAAGCAACTTTTCCCGGCGACTGGTTTGAAAACTTTGTTATTTCGAGGTTCATTATAATTAAATAGAGGCGTGAATAAACGTAGAATTCAATATCTATGCCACAGCGAACTGTCACGTGCTTTACAGACAGTCGTTATATCCACCATATACTTAAATACGTAAGAATTGAAGTACTTTAGATGCGACTGCGCTCGTCTATTTACACTTCCATTGAGTTTAAAATGAGATTCCGAAAGATCTTGAACCACTCGTCATTCACGCCAAAAGTAATAAAGAAGCTAAAATTTCATAAGGAAGCTTGATTTTACTTGTTTTTCAAAAGTTCAAAAGTGCACGTTCACTAATGAGCATGCTAGTTAACTTTTTAAATGGAAAACATTTATTTTTAGGGCGCTATTTGACAACCAATCTTATAGATACATCATACATATCTGTTCTTATGTTATTTTAAACTTGACTCAAAAATTTCATATTAAAAGCAAATATAATGGGCCCATTAAGCCCATTAAAAAAAACAACTAAGTCAGATTTTCACCTGTAAAAGAAGAAATTAGAAAAAATGATATATATATATATATATATATATATATATATGAGATAGTGTATGAAACGAAGGTGAGTCTGCCGTCTGATTACCGTAAGTGTGACCACACAGGAAAGTATTTTATTTGATATTTATGAAACAATCGACATAAACTTTTCTTGGCAATATTTTAACTTCTTTACTGCTCTTGACGAGCGTAATTTTTGCGTTTGAAATTTTTATTTTTCGGAACCTCGTTTCGATCTCAATGGGGGCGTATATAAATAACCAAAGTCATAGTAGAAATGACTCAAGAAGCGTGATTGCATACCTTGGCGAAACATCTACGAAACAAGCATTTAATGAAGCCTTCTAGAAATTTTCCGGTTGGTGTTGTTACCAACCAAAGTTAGATATCGCATAGAAACCTGTACCTAAGCCTTTTTAAGAACTAGTCTAAAAATATACACGTTAAAATTAATTATATTCGGAAATGTGTTCAAAAATTTAAGCAAAAAATAATGTGATTTTTTTGGCAACGGCAGAACTCTTGTTCGTACGGATCGTAATATATACATATATATATATATATATATATACACACAACTCGTGTTGTTTTTTAATTCGTGTTGTATATATATATTTATATATATATACAACACGAATTAAAAAATAAAAAACTCAGAGCTCAACCCCCCTTATTACATAATAAAAATAGCTTAAAGGCACGTTATTATATCAATTTTGTACACGGGTGATGCTGTCATTCCTACAGCTATTCGTTATGCGAAGATGTTACCACTATTTCTGACTAATTAAACTTCAAATTTCTTAATGATGAGTTCGAAAGCGGCCCTGGTCACATTGTAAATATATAGTATAATCAACAATTTTCTTTTCGCAAATGCTTCATTAAATTACTTACGTGTATTAAACTCCTCGCTTCATATGGATGTGAGTATTGGAGCGGGAGATACCATTTAGACTTTTTTAAGACCAGTATCCAAGACTACTGTTTTATTAATCTTAAAAGAGCTGCTGTATAACAATATTTTAATTACGAAACAATTAATTCAATCAAGTTCAGTCTCTGAATACGTAGTTAAGATAAGAAATTATGCATTTGGTGCTTCTTTGCATAAGAAAATTCTCTATCATTATTCTTAGTATATGTTGATATTATTATTCGTATTGCGGAATAGAACTGGTGTCCCAGAAGTATGTTTTCATTTTCAAATGTTCAAAAAGTATCTCCATATTTTTCATTCCTGTATTTATTGTAAAACTGACGCGTGTAAGTTTTTTGCAATTTAATTGGTATCTGCTACAACTTTGTAAAAGTGTTGATAACATGCTACCTTTTTCCAGTTACTTCTATGTATGCAAGGGCCTAATGTTACTACACGGCAATTTTAGAGCTTCTAGCAGTCGTATTATAATTAGTGTACGTTTTGTTCTTCAGAGAACCTACAGAGGAAAATATAACTGTAATAAATGGCAATTTTTTGAGGGCCAATGAACATCCCGACACTTGGAATTACATTTCCAATGGATTTTTCCCACCTTTGTCTCGTCAACCGTGTCATATCATTCTGTTGAGTCCAGCCGTTACTCATCTTTGTTTTTTGTCCTGTTAAAGGTGGCCAAATCAAAGCATAGCTTTACCAAGAAGTCTTTAAAGCTGATTGTAGATGTAAATATTCTCAAAAGTTTTTAACGCATACTAATTAGACTACAAAAAGGGTGTCATACGTCACCTTAAAAATAAAATCGAAGTGAAAACTCACAACCAACAACGTTTCGAAATGAAAACACGCTTTGGCAGAAGCAGAAGCTCTATATGTCCAAGCAAAAATCTAAAAGCAGTGATTTTTTTTGGGCACACCTATTGTCTGATAAAGAGGTTTTTGAATAAAATATTTCTGTAAAAAGTAGAAAGAATTTCCTATATATATATATATATATATATATATATATATTCCTACAAATGTATTTGAGCTCCATCGTATAAAAAATCGATGACTTTTTTTAGAGCATTTTCTTCAAAACGAAGGCGTATATATAAGTATTGTAAACGATTACATTTTCTTATTAAATATTGCCATCGGCTCTCAAAACTGTGCGGTATCAAAAGCTAAGTAACGCCAGTAGTACTATTACGAACTATACGTAAAGTACTGCACTACGTTAAGTGCACTTTTTGGTTAGGCCAATTGCTTTGGATAGTAATATGCAAAAAAGACAGTAACTTTTTTTTGAAGGCGTAACCTTAAAACGCAGTTTGAATAATAATAATGATAGCATGCATATAATGATTCAAAAATTACACTATTTCGAGGGAACTTTGTCATTTATAATAACGTGGGTTCGTACAATGACAGCGGGCCGGACAGGTGTGGTGACGTGCGGCTTAAGTGCGACAATCGGCACGGTGATCCCAGGTTTCACGAGAAGCGTAGGCCGTGGCCGAAAAATCGACCAAAACGAGTTAACAATCGTTGGCCGTATAGTTGGTGGCCATCGCTGTAGATTGTGCGTCATTAGGGTTGTTATTGTTGGTGGCCGGCTGAAGTGCAAATAAGGACCGCCTATAGCAACAGGCTGTTTATGTTGAACCTGTTTAATTCAATGAAGGGGTAGCGCAGAGAATAAGAGGGAGAGTTAATAGAATGAACAAAGTAAGTCAGCGGACAGTATTTGTTCTGGAGTAGAACGACACAATTAACTTAAGGTAGTATAGACAACATTTACGGTCTATAGATGTTATGCGAGCGCAGTTGGTTTATATTTTAAAAAATATGTTGCTATTCTCTTTCTACTGCACTGCTCCATTATCCCTAATCCAACAAGGCATGTAAGATTTTAGGCAGCAGTTACCCACACAAGATGTAAGGCAACAGGTATCAAAAAAGTTGATAGGTTGTAGAAGTTATCACTACTAGATTAAAAGTGACACATGTGCACTCGATTTATCTAATTGTGACGCTAAGGGTAGCGTGAGCTGAGAGATTCATGGCTCTTATGCTTTAAATGCTTCCTAAGGAACAATCCTGAAAATGTTAACTGCGTCCAACAATGCTGGATACACTAAGCTGCAGTAAATTTGATGTTTAAAAAAATCGTTAACGATTTGGAATACTGTCGATCTCCGGTACAAGTAAGAATAAATAGAATTGTCCGTAGCGTTTGTACCTATTGTTTAGACCAATTAGACTTCTGGCACTTTTATACCGAATGTATGTTTCTAGAAGCAACTGTAGCTAGCTTGATGATTAGTATTAAAATAACTTTCTGCAGTCTACTGTCGTTAGACACACAAAAGCGATCATAGAGAATTGACGAAAATGCTAAAGACGTTGAGAGATATAGAATATATATGTATTATTTTTATAATAGCCCTGCAGGGCCTTCAGACAACCGTTACAGCATTAAAAAAAGGGTATAAACATCCAATACGAACGCTTTGAAGAAAAAACACATTTGCCAAAATCCCGCATACGAACGATAGAGCGTTATCGATAGTGTCAGGAACGAATTTTCAGCAATTTTTCTATCGAAAAAAATTGCGGAGCAGACCCTACTTACCGGAAGATTGGCGACGCCAAGAGGCGTGAGAATTGTTGGACTGCTCGCTGGCTTAATATGTTGTAAAGGTCTGCGCGTTGTCGTAGTCGTCGTATTCGCAAAATTGCTACTCGCTGGTGGAACACTTTCCTGCAGATGGGACGTTTCCGCGAAAGGGGACTCCAAAGAGTTTTCTTCGTCATCGATTTCATGACTTGGAAGTTCGCCCTGTGTTGATGGTTTACTATCTTCTGCATATTTACAAAAAGTGGCAATATCTATAGCTTAGGGCGTACACTGAATACGTAGCAATATGAAAATTGTACACACAAGTCGTTGCCCAAAACCTCTGTTTAGATAATTATAGCGGCCATATGTGAGCCCCCGCTAAAGCAGTCAGGCGTGCTACATGACTGAAAGGTATGCCAAGAATAACTTCGAAAATGCTCCCTACGTTAAAAAACAATAGAACAATAACCTGTGGGAAATATTTCAAGAATTTCTCAACTCCTTTAAATATCATGCCTCGTGTTTAGCTTCATAGTTTAACGATAACTCAAGTTCCATTGTGATTAAAAAATGTCCCACCATATAAAAAGAATAAAACGCGAACCTAAGACACATCTTAACAATGAATAACAAGCATATTTTAAACTACATTTTCTATTACCTAAGTATATTATTTATGAGGTCATGTCCATACTCTAACACTCTAACACGCACTCTAACACTCTAACACGCAGAATCGGAATGTTCGAATATGCGTATTCTGTGGTCTTACCCTTGTGATCTGGCTTTCCACAACAGCTTCCGTAAAGAAAACCATCCGTACAAGTTCCAAGGTGCTTTCCGTCGGCTTTGATACACTCCCAAACGAACATACATCGGCCTTCTTCCCCCTGAGCGTTTGAACATGACTTTTTCGCACCCATTTTTGCACCTTTTTCAGGGAAGGCAGGAAAGTGAAGAAATGTGAAAACTAAGCTATATTTGAAATAAATTAATGTCTGTATTGCTCCCTAAACATAGTAGTTCGAATCGAAAGCATTTAATAAGAGTCTAAAGCACGGAGATCATTTGGTTGAAATTGTGTTGTAACTTAATGAAATCCCTGTAGTGTAAACAGCATTTAATTATCACTAGCAAAAGAAGCTGTCTATGAGTTTTGCCTGCCGAACTTACCTAAAGCCACAGGGTCGAAGAGAACAGCAATGACTAGAATTAAGCTCAGGTGAAGACCGGCTATAGCGGACCTTGGAGTCGATTTCTGTGAAGATCGTCGATCCCTGTGCACAATATGCGCACGAACTAAAGGCGTTTTTTCACGAAAGGATGGCCATATGCTGGCCAGATTTCGGTGATAGCGCCATCTTGTGAGAGACACTCGCATTTCCAGCGACGTTCGAAAGCTCCCCTCGAGGGCCATCTTCCCTCGGGGCCCTGTCCTCTCACTGCTGCATCGCGTCTAACCGCGCCCCGTTTCTAAAGAACATAAGAGGTGCTAGTTCAGTGTTAAAAACAAAAAAATTTTTTTCTGCTATTCAAATCATTTGAAGAATTCATCTAAACATTCTGGGGCGATTTCCAACATAAAAAAGTATTTCCAGTGTTGTGACTGAATATGAACTGGAATGAGATAAACTAACGAAAGAAAAATTCCCAGGTTATAGAGAACCTGTTGATTATAAACATAAAAAAAGGAATTCAAAAAGCTACAATTCATAAATTCTTTTCGATATTATACAAGCTAACCGCATAAATGTAAGATCTAGATTATTGAGAAAAAAGTTTTTGTATCAGACGATTGATAGGAAACGATTACAATTTCTAGTGTGCAGTACAAATACCTAGAGATAATTACAGTTTGTTAGGTTTACTACTAATTAAAAAGGACACTCATATGTTTCATATAGACTAATTGAAACGTAGCTTCACTAGGAGCCGCGTTTGCCTTAAGAACCAATCTATTCCATTATCAGCTCAGGCATTTCTAGTCTAAAGCGCAATTCTAATATTAAAAGGTTACAGTGAATGGCCAGTTACATATTAACGATCTCGCTGCACTGAAAATTACTCCTATCGATAACTATGGTTATTGCAAAATATGATTATGCTTTCCATTAAGGTGAATGTATTAACACTTTTCATTATACTATTCCTCCACGTTGCATAACTTTTTTAAGTAACTGTTTAAATGCTGCACTGATTGCAGGATCGTTAAAATGGTGGCCTCACGCTGCCACTAGGTAAGATACGTGCTTCTATCGGTGCTGGTCCCGTGTGGCCTCGCAAGCCTCACGCAAGAAGATTTGCGTGACCGACACTGCGGCCAACGTTTGAAGTGTGGCGCTTGCAGCTTATCCACCAACGATCTTAATTTCGTAACTTACAAGTTATTCGCCATTCACGTTCTTTTGCATCATGTAACGACAGTGCAACGATGCATGTACCCAACCACACCCACTAGGCCACTAGGTCTCGGATCGCCGCTCGAAATAATGCGCCCATCGGATTTGAGGAATTCTTAAGACCGCTGTAGCTAGAGCAATGACTACAAGCTAGTGACATTTGGTAAGACTCAAGACTAAGCTTATTTTGCTGGAGACGGACAACACAAACCTTTGTCTTACATCGCACATCTATGGTATTACCAATATAGGGTTGAGACGTCTCATCGCTTATGTGATGTGGCCCTTCCACGGCTGCTCCTGCGGCAGCATCGAACCTATGTCACCCAGCGACTACTGCCAGTTTTAATAGTGATGCTGTTGATCAGCACATAGATATGTGAAAGTTGGGCTATGAGTCTTTCAGTGTCTATAGATTCAGAACATGAACCGCCGTCAACACCACTCCCATCACCACACCACAACGCTAACTGGATTGATCACATGTTCGATCACTGCAAGCGCAGCGCAACGCTGGCGGCGAGGACCTACCGATAACAGTTATCTTTATATTAAGAAGAAAGGGGTATCTAAAATTAGTCGCACCAGCAGCAGCAGTGGCAATACTAAGTTGTTGATGGAATCCATTATTATATTAGTGATGTAACTGTCGCGCTGTCTCTTCGGACAGTTGCGCACGATAGCTTTCTTGATAATAAGCGTTGGGAAAACCTGGCGGTTTACAGTCTGGTGTTCTTTGACCCTATCGTTGGGTCATGTTTTCTTAGGTTTTAAATTCTGAATTTGATAAAGTGTATTGATTCTACTTTAAACTGTACATACTGCATTATAAAACTCATACAATATGTTTTTAAAATCATCCTGGGCCCAGACATTACTTATAATTATGCAACACTAATTCCCAATTCCTCATATCCTCCAAACGGTTAACATTGCAGGCTACTCGTCTAATATACGTCCTTTTGCTACGTCTATATAATTCTTAATTCTCTTCGTTTGTTCGTGTTTTGGTTTACTTTACTTTTATGCCAAATGCATCTAAATGGCAGAAACATAACATGGTTTATTCTCTGCATAGTACACCGTAAAAAAGTAACTAGATGAAGGTTGCCGTGCCTGCATAAAGAACCACCCCAAATGCCTGGGATATGTATTCGGTAAGCATCAGAATTCTCAAGTATATCTGTTATTGATTTCTTCAAGTCAGTACAACCTTGCTTACCAGAGATGGACTATTATATGAGAATGACCTTTTATGTACAGCATCGCAGACAAAAACAGAGGACTGAATTGCTTCTTGTCTAATAGTCTGAATGCTAGTAACGGGAATCGCCCAAAATTTTGGATTTTTTTTTAATACCACCATAGGTTTAAGTGGAAAGTTCTATCTACAATATTAACCCATAGAGGAATTTAAAATGAAGGAATGAAATATGAATATTTAATAGCTTTGATAGTCAAACAGCGCTCCGTAGACGCTTTGATTTTATGAAATATAAAAATTTATTTTTACATTGGTTTTTACCGATTGCATAATCAGCCAGAATCATCAAGAATCAGAAAGCCAGAAATAATGCTGCTTGACAAGTATATTATTACCCGCCAGACACATATGAGGGCCGATTCTTTTTTGAAATGAAATGTCTAAGCTACGACAATACGGATGTGAAGCCCATTTATGCGTCTTATAGTCGAATATGGCAGGGATAAGGATAGCTTTCTATTCCATAATCGACAAAAAGCACAAATGCCATATAAGTGGGAAAAATAATTTAATACATTCAGCTGTACCCAAATAGTAGTTATTTTTCCAAACTTACGGTATTCGGAAGGGAATACACATAGCTATAGTCTAAAATTATTCGTTTACAATAAAAGTCGAATTGGGTTCACTATAAAACTGAGTCTAAACGCAAAAGACACGAATTTGGAGCCAGTACGAAGAGAAATCTTCCGCAATTCTTGACTGATCGCCTAAGGGTTTTGCGCGTGAGAATTCCTACTACTGTTTGTTGATGATTAGCTGCTGTTGAACGACGAGTGGAGCTGGCCGTCTGAGCACCATAAATTGAAAAACCTGGTCCAATTCACAGTGCGCGACTGACATCGAGATAGTCGGCTTCGTTGCTGAGAGGATCAAGAGTAGGAGGAAGGACGAAGAACAGAAAACAAAACAGAGGCAGGCGACGGCATTTTAAAACGCCTGATCCCACGGGGCCGTTTAGACAGGGGGCAGGGGAACACAAACAAAGCATAAACACCCTACGTCTACACCATCAGTCATATCACTACTAAAATCCATAATCTGACTGATTGAACAAAATAAATACTCGAAATCGATTTAAGTCGCATTAGAAATTGAAGGAGTCCGAAACGACGAATTGTGACTGGTTGAAATTGTTTGCTTGTCGGATAAATTCCAATGGTCCTTTGGTCGTTCTGTTTTCCACACGGATCTGATGAGGTTGCAGTTGGTTTGCTGAAGTCGAGTTATGGGTCGGATAATTTCCCATTCACAATGGAATTCCCATTCACGAGGGCAGCCTCATAGATCTTGCATGCGTACAACATCGAATTGAGACATATTATTAAGTCTTCCGCCGGAGTGCTTCGTACACAAAAACATAGCATAAATGCCACCAAGGGAAATAGTATTGTAAGATTACTATCTAAACCAAGCCTTGTGGGGACCATTCTTGTTGTAAGTTCGGAGGTAAATAAATGTATTCGGTATTGTACCTCTGCAAGCTCGGAACTGTACTTCAATGAGACTCTTCATCTTCACCAATAAGGCGACAACGTAGAACGTGCCAAAGATCTAAAGCTCGAACGGTAATAGTTCGATAGTACACGCGGCTATAGCACATATGGCCCTAAATAACTATAAAGACAGATAGAAGGCAATCAAGCGTCTTCTGCCCTAGAAAGATAAACAAATCGTAGCGGCAACGGCAACAGTTGTAGCGTCTGTCTTGGTGTCGACGTCGTTTTTTGAGCTCTGGATGACTGCATCCAATATCCAGTAGGCCAGAAACAATCCGGAAATGAAAATTGACCAAACATAATTGTATTTTCTGTTGGTTTATATCATATAAGTTTATAGATGCCTGTTTTACTGCTAGCTTAAGCTCTCTGGCGGTGAAAAAATCAACAAAGTTAGAAAAAATTATAACTTTTTAGCGAGAAGAATATAAAAAAGAGGTGCGTGGTTACGTGCTAGCGTAACCTTCATCGCCCATATTCGTTTTGTTTGTGCATTTTTTGTGATTGTATTCGCATGGCAATCTTAAGAGCAAAAAAAGCACAATTTAAGGTTTCCGTAAAGTTCTTGCACGTTTTTCGTTGAAAAAGCGGCAGAATCTGGTCATAGAGAAATCGATGCACATACAGGAAGGTAACGTTTAAAGGGTACCAGAAATGATACATTCTTCGTTTACGCTTGGCGTACACGGTAGTATAAACTGTCAGAAATACTCTTCAGAGACTCTTTCTCTTTTGTCGTTAGAAGGCAACCTGTTATATACTTTTACCATATAGTTTGATATCGGCATTATTTCCAATGCTGTAACTCAAATGGTCACTTCACGAAGAGGCGTAGATTGTGGCTGTCAAGCAACCCACCAAGTACGTCAATCTCCACCACCCTCAATTTATTTATAGGTTCTATCAAATTTCAATTTTCCTAATATTCTAGTGAAACGAACAATCAACTTATTAATAATACTTGATGAATGACTCAGTCAGTATCTGGACAACTTTGATAGCATTGTAGTTCACTTCCATTATCAAAACCTATGGGTTGTTAAAATCGTATTCGAGCTTCTCACTCTGTCTTAGTTGCATCAATCGTTCCTCGGATGATTCAATGGTGCAGAGCACCTTGTTGCCATGGTTGCCACCGGATCTCACGTCCGACCATGACAGATGTGGACATAGCATGTCACCACTGCTATCACCACCACCACCACCACCATCAACAAGTAGTGACACAATTGTTGAGGGTTTGGAGAGACGAATAAAGACTCTGCAGCGAAAGCAAATCGTCTTTAGCTTCTTGTGGGGTTGATCAAAATTAAATAATAGAGTATGTTTAGACGATATAAAAAAGTTTTATATAATTATATATGGTAAATCGGAAAGTAAATATTTATATTGTAGAAGGATTAATTGCATTGAAAATACGGAACATAAAGTTTTTTTATTAAAATTAAGTAAAATTACAATTGTTAATTATATCATTTATTTTTATTTTATAAATAATTTTTCAAACGTTTGCCTATTACATTAACTTCGGGGGTAAAATAAAAAACACGCCGCATGAGGCCGCATGCTTGTTTGGATCAACCGATACATTCTAACAACACTGATGAAAACATGGAGATTAGGTATTTACTGTTGTTGCTCGTCTAAAGTTCCTTTTACCGAAAGTCGAATAGCCAATCTATTACCAGAATTACGTGAAAGCGATATTGTCTTATTTATAGCAGTGATATGCAGTATAGGGCGAGTCACTCATCCTTGACCCAGTAGAATCGTTCACAAGTCCTTCAAAGATGCTATCCGCTGATACATTCCTCACACTTTGAGCAACAATTTAGTATTACAGCTACTACTTGTCGTTCGCCATCACTTGTTCTTCTACGTTGCGTAGTTTATAGCGCACTAATAATGAACTCGTAAATTCGCCTCAATAACGTTTAGAAACTAGAAAACTAGAATGAAGCACAATTAACAGCATTCTTAACAAAGAACATCAAATAGGAATTAGCAACACCTGCTTTATAGCCTACCTTAATAAAAGCTTTCGTAGGATAGCTTGTTGTCCCAAGCGTGTTTTCGTGTATTGGCTGCACCAAATTGCTTTGAAAAAATCATTAATGTAAATTATCTCGATAAAATTACATACAACAGCAGTTCACTAACACACGGGCACATACACGTGCATTCAAATTTATCTTTCTAAAGCCGAACGAGAATTTTTCGGTTTGCTCAATTCACCGGTACTCTCAGAATTGTATGAAAACACTGTAAAAATTAGGCCGATGTGCTTGTTAGAGTTCAAAATTTGTACTGGTTAATGTCGGGATTCTGATAAGCTTAATACGTTCCGCAATTTGAGGTCTTGAAGTGTGGCGCTTTTTCCGCGCTGTTGAACGCCCTATTTCGATCACGGAAAGGCAGCTATCAATGGCGTTCAGCTCTTCCACTCAATGTCAAAGTGCTCACTATTGTTACCATTATCGATGAATCTGTTAAGCGTTGTCACCGACTACACACAAAAAATATGTTGTTGATATTTCAATAGACAATGACGTCGTTGCAATATATGATTATCACTTTCATAAGAGAAATATAAATTCCTCTTTACCAGCATTTTCAAATAATCGTAGTAAATTCTGACCTTTTGTGTACTTTAAATTATATCCGCTCAAAAACCGGCCGCTTTTGGTGACTCAACTTGATGTATACTAACCTAATAATGACGCTATTAATAATAAGAAAAAGAAGGATTGATTACATAATTGGATAACAGATTTTGAACGTACGGATTTTTATCGAATGACCAAAGAATTACTGTGTAACTCGAGCAAACGTGGGTTACAGTTAAAGTAATAAGCCCCGCTATCACTGTGCTTTTATTTTTCTCATGCGTAAATATACATAACAACCAATTTTAGCCATCTCGTAATGAAGTTTTTGTGTTTTAAACTCCAAGTTTGAAAAAAGGATACTATCAAAAGTACCATGCTATGAAAACACAAAATCTATAAACCTTCAGATTGACGTGATTACTACTTTGAAGATCTAAACTCGTAAATAGGGTCAGTACGGTGTTTTACTAGAGCTTATTGAGAGCTTCCAAGCAGCTTATTTATTTGACACATTTAAACAACGTCGTGTCCAATTGAGTATAAAATTTTAATCCTTAAATTTTAGTGTTCAATATTTTGAGTATCTTTGGTTATCGTTCGTCATAGAATGCCTTTGTAAGCAGCTGATGCGTAGGTGAGCATAAGCAAGAAGGTACTCATGCCTTTAATAGAGTAATGGCAGTTCTAGCATAAATACTATATGTACTCTGTTGATTGCGAGCTGTTGGTAATCGATTTGGCCTTAGTCATCATTCTTCAAACGTTAATTACTTTGCTTTTAAGTTAGCGCCTTCAGTCATTTGAATGGAGCTGACCGGTCCTTTTCTGACAAACACATGCATATGTCATATTTAGTTAGTCGTTGAACGTGCATGGGTCGACCCCGCCCTTCGCTAGCGCTCAAAGCAATCAACTATGTTCTTCTTTTGCTTGCACAAAAAGGACCAACGACTGCGACCACGGTAACTATTTTTCCATTAAATCCAACTGGCGCAAAAAGCCCTCTTCATCGTTGTCGTCATTTGCTGGTGCCGTTTTTTTCTATTCAGACGTTACGTGGTACATCTTTCGGCATCTCCTTCGAATAGACATAGATACAGAGAAAGCAGATTTGGCATCAGCAATGCCTTCTTGCTTTATCCTTTGGCCGGTTTCTCTCTAAAGCAGCCAGATATAGGCCCAGTGTCGGCCGCCGCCGCCGTTTGCGAATAACTTCACTTGAGGCGCTCACTGTTCCTTCAGGGCACTCACAGCGACGTCAAACACTGAAACGCAACTGAAGGGAGACTCCTCCAAGCAAACTTCTATTGCATCGACCTAATCCGGGTGCAGCGGAAGCGCGGAAGGACGATGTAGCTGGTATAGCTGGAGCTGTTGTTTGTGCTTTTACAATAGGAGCTAATTCTCCATGTGCGTCAAAAGCAAACTAAACTGGAGTCAGCGGGCAACCGAACTTCACCGTTGTCCCAGTCTATGATCGGGGACGGGTGAGGTTGACCAAGCAAACATAACGTCGAACAACAACGACATCCAATGTTTCACACGCACACAACTCCCCCAAAGCGAGACCAAAGAAAACCGAATCAAAAAGTGAAATACCATTAGCTAGCAACAGCAATCGCGTGCGTCTCTTTTTGTATCAGTGTGTTTGTGTGGGTGTGTATGGTTCTCTTAACCACCAAGGGGCATCATTGCCCCGTCTGCTCGCATCGGCACACTTTGCGGCGATGGAAGCACTGATTTGCGGCAAAGAAGCCGATATGGCATCGCGGTCCAACTTCAGCGAACACAGTGTCAGCCACGACATCATGATCTCACGGCAATTTCGCCATTTTTCTATTGTTTGTTGCTGTTGTTTTGTGTCTGTATTCGTAATAATTCATTTCTTTTTCCCGTATCCAATCAGTGCTTTGTTGATCGATACTAACTGAAAACATTAGTATTGATCATAAACAGTACCTCGTTGCCGGCCGTTTCAACTATCTTCCTCGTATCAAAGCAGCTTCACAATAGCGACTATTCAAGTCCCCCTTGGTGTTTCGACAAAAATAGACAACAATTAGGCGAAGTTACTGAATAATATTATTCTCAGTGCCAATCCATGATTATCAGTATACTATATTTTTTAACAATTTACTTGATTTATTGATTGTAATAGAAGAAACTACTCAATTTTAATAGCAAAAATCAGAAAATCGAATCGCTTAATTTCGAAACTTTACGGTAGCTCCATAGAAAAGAGCGAAAAGGAGTACCACTAACTTTTGGTGGTACACTTTGTAGACCTTAGGATTCACCGTTTAAAATTCACAAGAGTTCCTTTCTCCAATTGTGCCTTAAACACTTTAAGTAATTCACATATTGTAATATTAGATAAACAGTGGCTGTTACTCTAAAGTAATGGAGCTACTCTTGTTTTGCATTATGTGTTTTACCTACTCACGGATATGAAAAGCAAAATACTTCGATTGGTTATTTCTCTGACCACCTGTCTTCACTGCGAGGTATAACATTTTCATTTGTGTCTCCTCTATAGGAGTTTGAATCAAGTATTCTTGCTTCCAATGTGTCATCTGACCCCAGTTCGCTCCGCTCCGTTCTGTTTCACCAGAAAACACGATCATCCTTTGCTCTGTTGCATTCGTAACTGAAGAATAAAAGACGTTCCGTCACTCACAAGCGGCCTCAAACTGTGATTGTGATTGGTCCGCTTAGCTGCTAGCATTCGGCTTTCCTTGGTTGTCTTTTCGTTGTTGCTCTGCTCATTGTTGACCAGCAAGAGAAAACGGGATACTTATATGTGATGTGTCTTCGTAAGTATGTTTGTGTGTGAGTGCGATTGTTTTTGGACATTCCGACACCTCCATCTCTCAGCTCCCTCTTGTTCTGTTTAGGCGATGCTCGGTGCGCGCTCCACTATTTTCTGGCGCAGATTGAAAAACAGCATCGTGGTTGCCGACGCAACGAACTAACCAACCAACCAGATGGACGGACAGACAGTGAGCCAGCCACCAATAGCAAGCTATCAATTGCGTTGGCAGAACCGATAAGAGCATGTAGTAGCAGCTGTTGCATTAGCAAAAAAGTGAGATTGATGACGTTCGATTTCTCGACCAAAAGATCGACCACATCTATGGCCGTTTATTTTTTGCGGATAAAAAATAACGGCACATGATACGTGACCAATCTGTGGTAGTAGTCGTAGTGATCAGGGCAGCGGCGATCAATGTGTCGTCTGTCGTAGAAATAGACACCAAAGCAATTTGACGCCGGGCCCGGGGCTCTTCTCTTTCGTATGAGGCGGCGGAGGTAGCAAAGCAGTGCTTCCACGAGCGGTGCTACGCATCCACTTGTCGCCAGGAACTTTTCCTCAGGCGTCTGCAGCGGACCTACAGACGTCACCGCCGTTACGGGAAGAGAAATCAATGCAAGGTGATAACAGATAACTGATAGGAGATGCCGGTCAGTAAAAGTCGGTACTAGTTGCTAGATACGATGATTTTGGGCTGGACATCATGCATTATAGCCAATCTTATCTCACCTGCTGTTGCGAACAGATCGATAGCACTTCAATGATTAGATATGACGAACTGCAGACTTAGTGGAAGTTTGGAGGATTTTTTAACTGCAGATTGAAGGTTGAGGGCTATGTAAGGGGTACTATGTCCAGGGATAGGAGTTATAGGTTGTGGCAGTGGGAATAGAAAAATTACGATCTAGTAATAGTAATAGTAGAAGCATTTGTGCAAAAATAATAGTACTGGTGAAGATAACAAAGCTTAAAACGGAAAATGCAGATGGTGATCAGAGCAATATTAGAAGTAGGAATATAAATAGAAATGATATTAATTCTATAATGTCTAACTAAGAAAGAATGGCTTTCAGATATCAGCTCAGTTGTCGACAAATACGATCTTATGTCAGTTCAAGATGAGAGTTGTGATGAACAATGCGTACAGCCACAGCGATACTGCTTGGATATAGATTACGTAACCTGATGACCTTAACTGTTTAATAGTACACAAGGCCATTCAAGGTAGAAACGGGGTCATTACAGAACTGTTATCTCATACTTATTGTTGTTGAAATCGATGGAATTCCACTTGAAACACTATTGGGGCACTTACTACTTAATCATCTCAAAAGTTTAGCAATAGAATATCAACTTAGAATACTTGCAAAAAGAACTTTGCGAGTTATGGGAATGAATTACGACACGCTTCTTGCCTTTAGCACATAAAATTGCTTGTTTTCATCTTTGAGTGTTTTGGTTAACAACTTTGAATAAAATTCGATGACAGAAGAAATACGGGAAGACTATTTCGTTGCTGGTCACGGACGCCAACTGCAGGCGTTATATCCACTTCAAGTGTCCGCGTTCGTCCCCGCAGTCATGTACCTTGGAGACACCGAGTGATTGAGAGGAGAACTACCGGTCTATGAATGGATAACTGCCTGCAGGCCCTCAGCAGCATAATCAGCAATTGGGTAGAAGTAGTAAAGATTTCCTTTCAGGCATCCACACCGCCCCCCGCCCCCTTAACTCTTATTAACTTTCCGTTAGATGGACAATAAACGCGGAAAACGACCAAGATGAAAATGGTAACAATAAGAAGAAGTCATAGGAGAAAAACAGGCGATGGCGAAGGAAGGAGAAGCTGAAAACCAGAATGAAGCTGAGCCAAAGCCGTGTAGAACATAAAGACGAAAAAAAGGACGAAGCGTCAAGAAGAAAAGAGGGAATACACGTCTTCTACTATGGTGCTGCACATATTGCTGCTGCAGGCAGATGTCAGGCGACGTGATACAAGAGAAAAATGCTGCTTTTCCGAAAATGCAATTGAGAAAAGATGCCGATACGAAAGTGAGCGGGATCTTGGTAATAATAATTCACGGTGGTGTTGATGAAGATGTTGTAGCTGACTCGATGCCGAACAGGCAATGTCTCGATATATTCCGTTGTGAGAAAGTCGTTCATGCCAAAGAGGATCTCGGGACAAGAGCCAGTGCCAAAGCCCCCGGCAACCATAAACCTGCACCTTCGTTCGCGCGCGGCGAAGCGTGCTGCATTTGCCAGCTGTCAGCAATGCCGAAACCATCGTCATCGCGATAACTCTCATAAGATTTATGAAAATGAATACGGATTAGCTATGAATGTGATTGAAAAAGTGGCTAACAATAAGCCCCAATGGTGGGGTAACAGCAATAACCAGCACAAAACAACATCTTTGTAATAGAGAGGCCATTCTTTAACATCAGAGCAACTACTCAACGAGGGCTAATTATTAGTTAGTAGACACGCTTACCCTATAAGAAACAACAAAACGTTTCGCTCGATTACGCAAATACATCGTAACTGCGATTGATCTTTTGTTTTTAAATGAGTTACACATGTTCAGACTTTTTCTCACACATTCAACGTTCGACAGGAACATGACGTGAGCACGTTGAAGTTGTTTACCAATAAAAGTTTTCTCTTGAGACGAAATCGTTCTAAACAATAGCGAGATGAGGGAAAATTGCTACCAGATGTGTTCAAAAGTATTCAAAATGATTCCACGATAATTTATGATTTTGGGTCGTTTTGTCTTTTGAGATTGGTAATGAAAATTGACTTCTAGTTTTGAACGCTGAATTGAAATTTTAAGACCTATGCCGTATTAGCATAGGCAATACGTAAATTGGGCGCCATTATTAAGACTTACCACGATAGTTGTTTTAGTACTTGTGTTTGCCTCTATTTTCGGATCAACCTTAGATGTATCCTGCACGGTATTCACCAAACTCTGGAGTAATGCTTCTGCTTAATCTCGTTCTGTCTTATGCTTTCGCGAATATATCACTACACAATTTCGGTTGGTAGAACACGTTTGTATTTTGCGATACGACGAAGAGACTCACTGTTTTGTATAATAGTTGATTAAACATCCACTAGATATTCCTCTAAATACTGTATTGGGTGTATTGTCACTAGACTCGCTTCTTTGCTCTCGCACACAGATAGTATGCCAAACATGCAACTCGGGAAAAAAGTTACTTTCTTTGCAACAGGAGATATTCGTCGATATGTATGATCCGCTTTATTTTGACGATACCTCTAAACGACTTGTCTGAATCCTATCTTAACTTCAATTACTTGAGCTACGGGGTTCGCGCGGTGTTCGCTAACGATTTGCGTTATCCGTGACAAAGTTGCACTGCACAGTTGCCAAAATATCATACACAGCACGACGGAAATCAATAGAAAAACAAATAGAGTTGTACATACAATAGTATTAATAAAAGAAGCTCTCAATTGGAATCAGCAGTCAACATCGATCTACCCATCTATCTGTTTGCAAATAGCCGCGCCGGCTACATAGTAGTTGCCAACTGACTGACTACTGACAACTAGGTGTTACAATGGACGACCAAGCTAGAGCTATTGAGTGGAAGGCACACACACGCGGGGCCGGATAGCCGCCGTCAGATTCGGCGTAGTCGCCCGGTTGTATGCGGCGGGTGTGCTGTGTTGTGCTGTGCTGTCTGTGTCTGGTGCAGAGTGGTAGCACGGCCCCCGGCGCCTGTGGCGAGAGGAGAAGCCGCTGTTGGTGGGAAACGGACAACAGGGGATGGCCGTAGCGTAGAGCCCCGGGGCAGGTGCCGATGAGCTGCCGTGGCGGCCCACCTGGGCAATAATGACTGTTACCAGCAGTAAAGGCAGCATTAGCAACAATAACGATGACGGTAAAAAATAGCGAAATATATGACATCTAGCAGCCGCATGACTTCATAAACCCAAAAACGGACAAACAACACTAACAGGAGCGCGAAGAAATTACAAAAGAGACAGTCACCGTTCCACTTCAGGCTGATGCCATCGTCAGCAATGACGATGATGATGATGATGATCATGTTGAAGATAGGCCCTCAACTCCGACTGGACAAGCATTGTCTAATGACTGGTTTAATAGTTATCGTCACCCTAAGCATCTCCGTCGATAAGCTGCAACTAATGCATCCGTTGGTGTCATTACGGCAGACGAACAATCTGATGGAGATTATCCCGACAGTTACTAATGAAAATTCCTTCAATGACCACTAGGAAGAAATCGTCACTCTCTTAAGAAGAGAAGCACAGCCTAGAAAAGCAACGGGAGTCTATATCGAAACCACTATTGCGGCAGTACATTGGGATACATCGCGCATGTATACACAGTGCCATTTTTTCAGAGCATGAACTAAAAGCAAAGCAGTTCTCCTTAATGACACAATGCGTGAGTCATTAAAGTAAGCAGAACCTATAGATAATAAATGCTATAGAATAGATGGCCATCAGCAACTTTCAAATCCACTGGAAACAACATGTTATCATAATAGTAAGAACTGTAGTAATGACAAGGTTTCTTTCTAGCACGATGCAGACAACTAAGAATTACAACAAGCCTGGAGGGTGTATAATAAATCTAGTTATCTTTAATTATGACTGGTAGCCCGGTAAATTTGCCCGAAAAGCACTGCATGTATGTATAACATTTATGGACCTTTTATAGCTGGCTTACGCAATGCCTTACCACACAATGCCTTAAATCACTCAAGTTGGATGACCGATACTTGCTACTAGCAGCCCGAACATATTATTTAGCGGAAAGCAATATAATCGCCTCCTTCGTTATCGACAATATCGTTATATTTGGGTGCATAGCGTTTTCATACTCTATTGGCCGTCCGATTATTTTCAGTGGATCGGCGTGGGTTTACAGTATTGTACGTTCAAATAGAGGTAATGCACTAAACCTAAGTGAATCAACATTCCATGCTATTCTCTCTCATCCTTTTTCTTAACAGAATGTATGCGGGGCGTCGTTAATGATAACAATAATTTAACAATTTAAATTGATGTCCCAGACGAATAGATGTATCGTTAGTAAGGTCACAGATGCTATGTTCTTCATTGTAAAAAAGTTCATGAGAAAGGAATTCTGTGAAAACTGCTAAACTCATATATATATATATATATATATATATATA
>MNPL01001995.1:0-35626 GCA_002081605.1 Tropilaelaps mercedesae
TGTATATATATATATTAGCAACTATTATTCAGAAGCAGATATATATATATATATATATATATATATGTAAAGACTAAGTTATCAGCTTTTTAATTTTTTCTGATCCTTTGTCTGTGTACTTTAATTCCGTTAGATAAGCATTTTTTGAGCATTGCAGCTTACCAAAGACCATCTTAGTGTTTGGTTATAGCAAGTCACCACGACGTTTTACTATTCCAAGAACACATACTGGTCTCAACCTAATTAAGCGTGTTTTGGGCGCTCTCCGTATGAAGCGCGGACCTGTCCATATTACTTGGAGCAATCCTAAGCATACAGAGGTAAAAAAGGAATGCGTCGCCATCAAGATTCAAGCATGCGAACAGCGGATAAGCATTTCACGCAGACTACCACCATTCCGAACTTCTCATGAGGTATAATTCACATTGTCATTTGAAATTAGAAATGGTCCTGTCATTTAGCAAAACACCCTAAAATAAAAAGAGGATTTTTAGATGATTAGAAAATCGTCTCAAATATAGACTATATTGTTTTGTGATTTTAAAAATCTCTGGGCCTTGGTTAACAACGAATATATTCTCAAATTTTTGTTTTCGCATCCTATCGAAGAAATTTAGACATTGCTTAAGCTATTATAAATCTTAGAACTAAATCCCTTAACTTCTTAGTATACAATAAGCATGTATATACTTGAAAACAAGAATCATCAGGAATATATCATATAACACTTAAATTCTTACATCTGGGGCTTGTTGCAGGTAAAACTGTCCGTCTACGTTGGTCGTAGAAAATTCAGTTCACACGACTTGTAGCATCGCACAAGTAGGTTTTGCGGTAATAGGGATCTTCTCAATACTAATTCAATTTCTGTAATGGAAGTACATTGTGTACATATACCGTGAGATTTTGAATCTAAGTAATGTTTTTTTGTAAATAATAATAACCTTTAAAAGAAAAATACAGATGTCAAACAATCATTACTAACCCTACAAATAAATTTATAAGTAAAAAGGCCCTCACAATTTGAACGTGTTTTGGTTGATTCAAACCGCAAACGTAATGGTCAAACTTAATGGTGTTGTTACTTATTTGCAAGAATAATGTTAGACACTATAAAGATTATGTTTAAATGCAGGTTTGAATGGTTGTTGTAAAATCATAAGTTTTGCAAATATTCAAGACGGATATGAAACCACAGTAGTTCTGTTAAGTTCCTTCCACTCTTATCTATAGGGACGAATTATGATATACATTGCCCGAGGCATAGGCTAGCTACGAAGGAAGCAGATTTAAATCATGCTAATACATGTTTCATGCTCAATGAGAAGACATAAAACCCTTAACACGTTAGGTGGCTAGTTATTGTATTATCAAAAACGATTGCCCTTGAGGATGACCCTACGAGTTTTGTTCTATTTATGAAGTATGGAGGCCTTTGTACCTTTCACAGCATGATGATGGGTGAAATTGAAAACGCGCTCTTCTGGTCAACCATATTATATTTTAAAAATAAATTATATTTTAAAGGTGCTAGCCAATAGAAAGAGAGTAAAATTGATTCAGTACAGAATTACTCTAAGCTAGAATATAGTATAAATTAATTTTACTTGGCATATGAAAAGTCGTTATGTATTTTTTTTAATGGAGTATAAAAACTGTATTTTCTTGGTTCCACTCTAGCGTGGTATTTCCATTATATTATCACTGTGCTTTATTGTACAGTTGCGTGCATATAATTATACTGTAAATATATACAGACTATCATTAACTCATCGATATAGACCTTTGATGTGCAATCTGGCAAAGTAGACGATTGTGAACTACATTTTGGTAAATATAGCAACGTTCTTCTGTTTACCCGCCAGCCTAAATTTCAAAGTTAAAACTCCGTCTGTTTTTAACTAATTGGCAACAGGAACGCATACAGGCCACCTTACCTGTATGCAGAAAATATACATACCTCGACTTCTTTTTAGCAATCGCTCACTATGATTTTTTAACCTACAGAATTTTATATGGGACGGACGAATTATATTCAGATGATTAGTCACTGGAAACCTTTGCTAAATGGATTTTACGTGTAACGATGCCGACCCTCGAAACCACTGGGTTACCTTCATGGCTAAGAACCGGCATTGTGTCCTATACGACGGGCAGCATGGCCGCATTATATCAAGTAGCTACTTTCTGGTTGTACCTGTGCGAGTCTGAGATATGAGACGATAAACAGCGATCGCGCGTATCCCTTCTTTACCCGCAAGTCGCAGTGCTTATCTTCAGCTACAATCCCAGACCGATGAGAATACGGACACACCTATCACATTTCTGTGTGAATGTACTATCCTACCTAACCGTGGCCATATGGTTCTGGCCATCTTACAAAAGGTATTTTATTTAAAATTGTTACACATGAGATAATGACACGACACTACACTGAATATGAAAGAGTTGTGATCTGTTTATTTTCAACGTACAAGGATTGGACAAGTATTTTTTTGATGTTCGATATTTACAGTAACAGGTGAAAACATTTACTATTAATGTTTAATTTCCACTCCTTATTAAAAGCGTGCTACATATTTTCGTTTCCTTTTTAATTTTTTCAAGCTCGACTTCTTTTAAGTTAAAGATAGGCTTTAAGTAGAATAGATAAGGCATCGGTTCACGTTTGATCATAAACCAGAATCTCTTTTGCTTATTTTATGGCAATGTAGTTGCTACGTTATGGCTAATGAGGACACACTCTGGAACAGACCAGCAAGACACCATAGCAGTTGATGAAACAGTTAAGGAACTATTTTTGAGCCCGATTGATGCTTCTTTTTAAATTTCTGACTTCCTGAGCACAGTAGTGATGTATTAGTATATTTATGTATATATGACGGGTTTGAACTACATTGTAACATAAGCTTCTTAATTGACATATGTATCACGCTGCATTTATGGAAACACGCTTACGACATGTTGGGGAGTCTAAACGGCAATAATCGCTGCTTGTTCCTGTAACCTTGAGGAGATCTCTAATCAAAGATTTAACAAATTTAAAGGAGGGGAGAGAAAGAGAGAGTTCACCAAGTTTATCATACTTTTTAAGAATAATAGGGAGAACTATAGAAATAAACAAGGAATCTAAGTTTCATAATATGCCTGTTGTAAATATTTTACTAATTATTTCACTATTGAGTAGGACACTCGTATAGTAGGCCTTACTGCTGAATGATTCTTCGAATAGTTGGAACAATTGCCTAGCTGGTTACTGTGTTAAGAAAGCGCCGCGTTAGTACTTAAGTCTTATGGGAAATGAGCCTGTATGAACCCATCAAATTAATGCGTATCGAATACGATTTTGCTAGTGTGCAAACTAATCCCTTCAGCCGCTCTAGCACCACGCAATACTCAGAATAAATGCTACGTTAGTAGGCTAACATTTTAGATTCTTTGCAGTCATTTTAATAAAAGCTAAAGAACATAGCCGGTTTTAAAGACAAACCGGCATACTATACTTGTTGGCCGGTGACTCATCAGTGAAGCAGTCGGACAGCTCCTGAACTATGGACTACATGCTCAACTAAAAGGTAAAAAAAACATCTTGATCAACGGTAATATCCGCCTTGAACCTTAATTCCATCAGAAGTAAATAACATGTAGTTTTCAAGCATCACCCTTCATATAAGCTCCAGTCAAATGCAACCGTTTTAGGAAAAAATGGATGCTTCTAAAGTACATGGTCTTTACAGTAATCTAAGCTAACAATAATCAGTTCGGCTATCTTAAGCTCTAAGAATAAACTCCACATAGACATCAACTGCCCTTAACTAATTGGAAAATCTTGCACGCCCTTATTCTTATATAATTATTTCCTCTCGAGGAGTACCTTTGGTGTCGATATACCTGGAATAAATGTAGGCTAAATTTTTATCTTAGGCTAGCTACATTGAAAGGTCTGTAGCCTAAGCTGTCGTAGTAATGGCTGAAACGGTTATTCTGCCGATGGTAGAGCCGGCCATTGCTATAATTAACGTCTTCAGCAATTCATTGGTCGCTCTTTCAAAACCACGCGAAAGTAACTCATAGCCTTTGAGTACCTAAAGTTGCACAAAGTGATGTCAGAAGCATTGAGCTTAAGTGCGCTAAGTAAGCATTAAGTGCGCTATTGAGTGCCTCCAGCCTAAAAAAAGAAGAGCCTCTAGTTTTAAGAGGGAGGGATTCCACAAGCTTAAGTGCGCTAGGTAAGCATTAAGTGCGCTATTGAGTGCCTCCAGCCTAAAAAAAGAAGAGCCATAGTTTTAAGAGGGAGGGATTCCTCACAGTGGTTAGGAAGAAAAAGACCCAACCTGCAGTCGAAAATATATTAAAATGTAAACAATAAATGAGCGGGCGACATACTATTAATTCAGCTTCTGCTTTGGCATCATCATTCGTCGACTGTCCTCAGAGCCATATGAACAGCCCATTGACGACTAATCAATATCGTTAGAGACAATGATTAAATAGACGTGACGAGAAAATGCATTAACGTGTGAGGACGGAAACAATTATATTTAGCTTAGGTTTCTAGTAATTTGTTGGCTTATTATTTTGTACTAGGGTGTCGAACCCGTTTTCCTCAATCAAGAGAAATTGGGTGCAGCGTCTTTGGTGAGTGTGAGCTAGTATGGGCTGCGAAAAATGAGTTCCGCCTTCAGGCAGGACACAAGATGTCTTGTTCACGACACCTCGTTGAGGCCTGTTCTTCTACTCAACGGATGTCATCAACATCATTGTTGTTTGACAGGAAACCGTTAAGACCCGCTAGGGTCCGACTAGCGCAATGAGTGGAAGCGAGGTCTTCCCGCGGACGGGATACTCCGTGATGGCAGCGCTTGTCAGATATGAGCGCCTTCTTTCTCCAGCTTAACTGGACCCATAACTCGGCTTTGCGGCTATTTCTTGGTTTCTGTTCTCTACCGTAGTCTCTTCTGCTGTTTCTTGAGTATGCTTTTTATCATTGCTTGGTAGCCTTTTCAAACGTGTTACCTTCACAGAAGTCTGAGTGTAGTTAGAGCAATGACAAAGACTGAGTTTGAAGCTGTTTTGTTGGTGTCGATGGTATGTGGGTGGAGCACTTTCTGCTTTGTGCTTCCAACGATGTTCCTCACGGTTTCACTTGGTCGTCACTTCGTCGCACTGTTCACATGAACTTTCGTCTAGTGTGCTTCCGGTCAGCCCTTAGGCTGTTACTTGAACATGACGGCACTCGTGAAAAGGTCTGCTTGATTAACTCTCCTCCGCTGGTCTGTAATGTAGGATACTGAAATCATTGTTGCCATCACATTATAAGATGAGCATTCCGCGCAGGTATGAAAAACAATATTCTGTTCCTTCACATTCTGCGATGCCTGATGGTCGAACAGCGGTTATGTGGACGATATATCCAACTTTATGGATGGACTTTATGGAGAGCTATAGGCTTCTTTTTAACACCGTTACCCTTACTGACTGTATCGAACTATAAATTGTTGCTAACTGCAAACACTACAGTCTTTTGTTACAAACTCAGAGGGTTGAAGTTGTGATACAACCTTTGTTATATTTAACGATACGAATTTTTTTGTTTCTAAAATGTAAGTGGCACTTTTTCGCCTCGACTCATTGCTCGTAATCATGTAGAAACACATATTTTTATAATGTTTAGACATTGTTGTCTCAGAATTTTTGAGTTCATCGAGCTTTGATATTTTGGTGATAAAGTATATATTACGCATTGCTTTGTGCAGCACTCGCAACAGTTACCGAATACAGCTGATTTCTTATGAAGATCATCAAGCTTTATAAGATTGAAAAAGCTATTTTTACGGTACTGGTATTCTCATGCAGAGTGTTGCTTAATAAACTCTACTTCCTGTACAGAAGTGACTATTTGGCACACTGTTAAGACATCAAATAACAAATACTTGGCGATCTGATCTGCCGGGAAACAACTGTATGGTGCTACTATACGTTTAACTTCTGTACCCATGAAGTACAGGAGTTAAACAGGAATCTGTACGTGTATGTGTACGTGTCTTTGTACGCCTGTTCCTGAGTGCATGTGTGCCTGTGTGTATGTGTGTTTATGCGTTGTGCACGTGTGTATGTATGTATGTGCGTGTGTGAAGTCTACGGTCTCTCGATGTGTACACCCCGACCGGCTTTGATTGCCAAGGTCACTCGATGGGGTTGTCCACTGAGTCCGCTGGTGCTGCGGAAAAGGAAAAGAAGTATCGTATCTTTTACAGAGTGGCAAGTTGGCTGCATTTGGCGCTCCCCCTCGTATTTGCAGAGGCTCAACCTGACTCGCTTCCACCCTTTTCCTTGTATATAAGCATTTAAGCACTGGGTGATGGTACCAGTGACTTTGTTGAGAGAAGGAAGAATGAACTCCGATTTTACCGCACTACTGCTCAACTTCACTGATATGATTTTTGCAAATGGGTTACTATTTTTCTTAACTTACTATGGAGAACATCGAACTTGATTTTTGTTGTGTTAGCGTATCATTCGTGTATAGATTACATATCTGTTGAAATCATTAGACTCTAGTCTATTTTATTCGTTAACACACTCAGGTCATTTTCCTATAGACAATGATATATAAACTGATAATAAAAAATAACTGGTAATTGTTTTTTACAGAAAATAGATTAAGCAAATTGTTTCTTTTTTACAAGCTTAAAATTTTCAGTCGGCTTTTTTATGTTTATCTCTTTGTGGAATACCAAGCGCTGTCATGCGGAACTGATCCTATAATTTCCATGTATATTAAGGTCGAACGCGTAGAGCAACGCGTTGTGACATCGATCTGCAGGTTTATCTACAACGCCACTGCGCATTCATTCATGCTCAGAATGGCCTACACGTTATCTGGTTAAATGTAATGTACTTCGGCTCTACCTAACATCCCCGTAAAAATCAAACTGGTCGAATGCCATTTCATCATCGGCGCTGCCACTTCATTAGCGACCTAACTTTTCAAATCTCAGAGTTAACTCTTAATTGTACGATCTCGTGTGTAATTACTGCACATTGTTATCAGAATTGCATATCTAACACAGCCTCATGTAACCATACTTTCATGTTTTCGATTTCGGCTGTGATTCTACACTACGGCTCTGCGACCATATCAGCCAGAATATGACAGCTCTCGTTCTTTACTTATGTTTGGCTACGCTATTGAGCTTGCTCTGGGGACATCCAATAGTGGTACCGCGAGATCCCTCTATGCATATATCTTGTTTTCTTTAGAGGTTTAGATGTTCTTTGGATATACGTGTTTGCGTGTATGTGTATAATGCCTCTTTAGAATGTATACTTCCATTTAGTGTCATGGTGGTTTCTCAAGAGTACAGAACTTCGAGATTTTTGGTTAGTCCAGGAATTGCTCTGCTTCGTTCAGGTTCTTGGTGGGAGACGCTGGATTCAAATGCGTAGGGGTGGAATGGTAAAGGTTTCAAACTTGCAAGAGACAGCAGCGTAACGTAAAACTAACTAGGCCAAGTCTGACACTGGAAAAGACTTATTTGCTTTAAAAGACCTGCCCCAATAGTTTGTTTTACCCTCCGCCCCGGCAAACAGGACTCAAACCAAGAGGGCCAACTGCTGCCTTTGTCGATGGGCCATAAATCGCATTAATTTCCGACTTTGCGTTTTCTCGAGGGTCCCGTTCTAGTGTGCTCAACCCTTGCGCTCGTCGAGCTTAATGGATGGCTTCACGCCCGGCCTTCGTCGCTTGCCGCTGATCCCATCAGTGGCTCATCAAAAAAACAGGAACTAGATTCGCTGGCCAAAACAGAGTCTATTACGCGGCTAGTATATGTATTATCTCCTCCATAATTGGAATGGCGTTGCTGTTCGCTCCTCTAGACCGTGTCTGACCCTTTCCCAGGCCGTACACTGGAATGCGACCTGAATACGCGTGTGAGTATATGCTGGGTACTGGACATTCAAACATCGCCGTTCAGTTTCATCTCGGCTCTGCAGCAATCAATTACGGAAGCTAGCACATTTTAAAAACTAAATGTTTCACTAACAGCCTTAACCTTTTACACATATCACATGTAAAAGTACAATGGAGCAGAGTTATCAAAATTATCGTAGAGTTAAATAATAGCCAAGTGATTTCTTTCTCTAACCGGTCATGGAAATCGTACAAAAAGTAGTTGTTTGATTACGTTGATTATGTTAAAAGTAGTTGTTTGTTATATGCAAACCCTGATTAAATTTAATACAAAATAAATTTGTCGTTTCCATTAATTGCTTGCATAAAACGCCTTTCATGCCAGCAACCAATATCTGTGCCCATGCAGTTACTGCATTTAATGATTCGTTCCATAAACACGATTTAAATTCATGTGGCACATATAATGCTACAGCCTACAAGCCCCTGGAGAATGCGTCGATACTATTATGCGTAATTAAAGTCAGCCTCTAAATAGATCTGTGTGTTCTAGATACATATTTCCCTGCTCGCCATATCAACTATATACCAGCCTCAACTATGAGAACA
This sequence comes from Tropilaelaps mercedesae, assembly GCA_002081605.1. NCBI lineage: Eukaryota > Metazoa > Arthropoda > Arachnida > Mesostigmata > Laelapidae > Tropilaelaps > Tropilaelaps mercedesae. The sequence goes on from MNPL01001995.1 coordinate 8,525, forward strand.
TTTATTGGAATAGTACGTGCGTACATATTTAAATAGCACAAGAAAGTCTTCAAACCTTATGCAAAAAAGTGTACACCGCAGCTATAGTTGTCAGTATAAATAGAAAAAAGGAATTTGCCGGTCTTTAAACTGCTACGATCTTTCAACTAAAGACATGGCAGTAATTGATGTCTTGTTGGGTCGACCTAATAAGCGCCCCTGGGCTGTTCAACAGCTCTGATGAGCTCGTGTTTCTCATAGACAGCCAAGAACATATACGGGGAGGACACCGCCGAAGAAACGACCCGGCAAACGCAAACATGAACTGACTGTTGATCTGCATCTCTACCCTCTGATCCAATTGAAGGTGGCCCCCGATGCTGGCTAATGTATATGATTAAAGCTTGCCATCGTATCGAAGTAGGTTGCCAAGAGCCCAGGGCTTTACTAATTTGATGATCAGGGAGCGTAGGTTAAAACAAATATGTAGTTTCGGCGTATTAGCACAACTAACACACTGGTATCATGTAGAAAATATGGGAATTTTTGTTAATTAAGGAATTCGCACGATGAAACATTTCTAAATGTAAATTTTATTTTACGTGATGACTCATTAAGCCATTGTAGAATTTTCTTGAAGTATGTTAGGTGGTATTTATTGACTACATCTTTTATATATCGGTTACGTTAACCCCCCTTCTGGGATGTATATATCGATGAAAGTCCGTGGCAAAATATAGAGCAGAGGACGATTATAATTTGCTGATGTTAGTCAACTTCATTAAATGGTGGCCGATTACATTTTACCTCAAAGAAAGCTGGGTCATTTGCTTTTTGACGATTGAATCCCTTTTACTCATGCCATCTCCATTTTGGTATCGGGGGTTGTTACATTTTGTGTGGCAAATATTTTTGGCCGTATCTGTCGTTGCTCTAATGAACGGCGCAAACTATGTAGGGATATATGGCGTGAGTGTTTAGGCAACAAAGACGCTTCTACAGCGCTTTCGAGAAGCACCAAAGCTTCCTTTTGGGCGAGGCGGACTTGTGGTTGCGGGCGCCGCCACCTCTTAGCTACACTGAACAACAACCTGCCAGCACCCTAGAGCATTCTAATGGGAGGCAAGGATGTTATGATCTTGCCATAGAGCGAAAGTAGTTCGTGCTTCCATATGGCATGAGAGTAAGGTGGTTTTCAGTGGTAGCAGTAGGCCCCCTTTTGATTGCTGCTGGTGCTAATTTGTGAGTCAAATTACCCAGCTACCACCAGACTAAGCCGAGCTGCTCAGCTTCGGAGCACTGTCCCACTGACGAAGCCATCGTTTTACCGCCCCGCCTCGCAGAGCGGCTTGGTGGCAATCTTTTCCTTCATCTACGCTCCCCTCCTTTCTTATACCCCAACGACTCTACTCCCTCTTTCAGTGCAACGAAATCCCACCATCCTAGCGCTCTATTAGTCCCAAGGCGACCCTTATAGAGGTACGACGAAGGCAAGAGACCCATTTAGCAAGTGAGGAGCAAACCGAGTTTAAAGATTATTTACTTTTCAGCCTACTCACATAGCCAAGCAGCCACATATCTCTAAGAAAGGTTACTCACCCCTTACTTGCTTTTTCGCCTTCGTCGTTTTCTCCTCTCTTCCGTGTTGTAGCCAGAAAGCTATCGCATCACGCGCCCCTGTCTGGTGTCGTGAGATCCTGGAACCTCGAGACTCTGAGCTCGTGAGTCTAACCGTGCTGTCGGTTTCCACTAACGAAATCGCCCCAGGGCGCGGCACATCCCGCCTTTCAATGGTTGACGCCCCCAACGACATCATCGCGACCGTTACAGCATCGCGTAAGTTTGCTGCATTGTGTCATACCCTCACTGATCCCTATTTTCCGTAGCCGACCACCCCAGCCGCATAAGAGTTCCTTGTCAAGCCTTTCGTTCGCTTTTCCGTTATCTGCATACGATGCTACCGCTCCGCGCTGCCATGAAAGGAGTAAACGGAAGAGTTTGCGGTCGCAGCAAACAACGGGATCAAGATAGAATTCTGGTTTACTTACCCTCAGACTTAATAACTGCAACTCGGCCAGACTGCTCTAAGGTAGCTCTTTCTAGCTGAATCGCAAAGAAGAGGGCAAAAGAGAATTCGAAAGAAACAGTGAGACAATATATCTGAAAAGAAGAAGCGGCCTATAGCAATTGGCACTGAGCACGGGGAAATGTGTGGCTTCATTTCTCTATTCTTCGTCTTCTTTTTCTATCTCGCAGCTTATGCTAAATGTGTATAGAATAACTGTGCGTGTAGTACGTGATAGCTGGTTATTTGACTTCAGTTGCAGCAATTTCGTTGAGCTCGGTGGCTTGGTGCATTCGTATGCGCCTTGCAACTGGAGGAGACACGTAGGTACACGGGTTCGATCCCACCGGTGCACATTTACGTTTATATGGGGTCCGTCTTACGAAGTAATGCAAAAAACTGCTACCGTGGACGTTAAATGTTGGCTGATGGTCAGCTTTAAAAAATATTATTAGTTGCAGCAATTTACGACCACGATTTGAGAGTTCACAGGCGTGATTCGGTCTCGTTGCAATGACTACAATCACTGCGTGAAAAAGCCTGCCTAAGGGCATCACCTTTTGAGGTAGATAACATAAGAGAAATACATGTTACACATTACGGGTGTGTACCCCCGAATGCTTTTCTATTCACCTACTAAGACGCGGTACAGTACAGAGTCACCCAGATGAAGACGAAACTTGAACGTCTACCTTTCCTTGTCTAAACACTTTTTCTATTTCTGGCACTGCACAGTGTACAATCTCACTTACTTGATCCAGAAGAATTCTTAGTAAAATTGCCTTTTTAATCCTTTCTAGAGCGTAAGCTCCTACTATTTTTTTACACAAGGTTGTCAAATGACTTAGCACTGTACAGCTTGAGATAATAGACATTGGTACAGCCTTTTCATCAAACTGAGTTGTTGCTAATTGATCTTGCTTTTGTCAGACTGGATACCATGAAAGCAGCAAAATCAATAAAATTTTTAAGTTGATAACAGCCAATTAATTAGGCTTGTTAGGTTTAACAGTGTCGTAAAAACGTAGCAAGCAGAGACCTAGTACCGAAACGTTAACATGCCTTAATACATTGCATATTCATGAATGAAAATAGAAGTGGATAGAATAAAGAACTACAAATTGATATTATAACTAGCTATTAATGTGATTGCACGAGATTAGACTTTCTGTTCATTAAATCATTGACATTCCATGCACATGACGATAACACTGAGGATCATAGGCATGCCTATATTATACGACCCTTTAATGCATAACACAATTGCTGCTATCGTCACGAATCCTACGCTTTAAGGGTTACTACTATGCGATTCTTTTATAATTCCTGTCCCGCTCCATATTAGAAGCACTTTGTAGACACACCGTGTCAAAATAAATGTGTGATGCGTATAGCACTCCGGGCACGTCTCTACTTGATTCAAGGAAGGCTCCTATACTAGCTGGTTAAAGTGCAAGCCCCTAAGAAAAAGGCATTTTTGTATGAAACGTAAAACAGCTAGATTGTCAGCAAATATATAGGTTAAAATTATTACTGCTTTTTTGAAAAAGTATGGTAAGTGTTGAGTTCTGTCCAAGAGAAACCGTTGGTAAATTTTTTGTTTAACGTGGGATCATTATAACTATAAGAAATACTCTCCACCATCATTCAGGCATTGAATGTTGCTCTTCACAAGAACTGGTACTTCCAGTTTGTGTCGCAGGCGACAAAAGCACAAAGTATACGAAAGCACAAACTAGCACCAAATATCGTCTGTGGTTGTGTGTTCATATCCTAGGCCGATTCTTCTGCTGTTCGACACGGGGATAGTTAATTCCCTTTCAATGTCGACAACTCCATATAGTCGGCCACGAATCAAAGTACCTTTGTCCATCGACTTCATTTTGTGGTCCAGCTCTTGTTTCCAGATAACAAATAAGGAAAGAAAATCCTTAGATATTTGAAGGCCTATCCCATATCTATAAAACATATATGAACACTTACACATGTTACATGGAACCTCAGAGCATCCTTGGTGGACAATAGAACGAAGGTGGTTCAATCAAAACGCTGATGAACTTACGGCGTAATTTCGAGTGTTCCAGTAGAGCTATCCAAATTATAGTAAGCAACTATATCCTTTATGGAATTATACAAGGAGCCGGCCATGCATCTCTGACTCTATGAACATCAATACATTATCTCGCTATACTTTTCCGTATTCGAAAAATTTCGAGTAGGTAAACGAATATACAGTCGCTTTTCTCGTTTTATACGCAGCTGAAAGTATTTATCACAGTTTTATTGCATATAGGACTGAGACTATTACAGAAGGGTAGAAATAATGTAGAATCTCTGTAATGTATCTCCCGCGCAACGCGAGGCGCGAATTGGCTCGTTCAAACGACTCCACCTAATGACCGTGTTGCATCGTTAGATGTTTAGCTTTCTCTGGTACGACTTCTGCTAGCCAGTCACTTGTCGTAAGCCATGACACCCTGCCATTCCAACACAAGTCAAATATTCAGGCATAAATATAAGCCGTGAATAGGTGCGTGTGATATAGCAAAAGGTATTGATAGAGCATATCTGCCATCACACCAAACGCCAATGTACTAAAATCGAGGTTAAAGAGAACGATGCGACCCTTATCGCACCTAGTAGGAGGATGTCCTGCTTTTCGTTGGATCAGGCGTTGGCATCCGGAGCTTTCCCTTCGCCTCATCCATCACGACAAATTTGTGCCCAACTTATTATCATACGCTTTACGTAGCAAACTATAGTTCCCGATAAGCCAATCATGAGAACGTCCATAGCCTCATATTATGAAAATAGAAATTTGACAAACGTAGATAAAGACATGATAAAATACATTCGCACGTTATTGCACGTATTTGCACGGTTTTTAGCCATACCGCCATTTCTTTGCAAAACATTTGACGTATAGCCAAAGCAATCAAACTTACTGGTAGATAGTAGCATTTCGTTATATGGTTATGCCCCTAGCCTTTTCACTAAGACCAGCGACAATATAAAGAAGCAGAAGTTGCCACCATGCAATGACTGATGCCGAATCAACAGAGACATGAGAAGTCGAACTCAACTCCAAAGATTCTGGGCAACTCAGTCGTCTTGGTTATCGATTTTCCCCTTCTAGAAATGATCAACATCACCTTTACGATTTCTTCATTAATTGGTCATTTTAATGTTAATAGATGGTGCCAGCAGGTAGCAAAAATGCTGAAAGTTTTCAATATATTCCTAATTTTTCTCTAATTCTATATACGCCATGCTCGCTTCTAAACGATTTAAAGATAACTTACCGGCCAGCTACTCGTTCTTTGGCATTGAGTCATTTTTAATGTGTCTCTGGCTCTTTGCCGGTTTGTCGAACCTTTTACTTTGTCGGATTTCGAAAAACGTTCGCAGCACTATTTATATGTGGGCTTTCGTCGTCACTTTTTTCACTTTTATATCATACGATACCCTGCATGTGAAAAATAAGATACAAGACGACCGAAAAAATGAAAAGACAGGAAGCATAACATGATAAAATTAATAGAAGAGTTAGGGTGTGCAGAGAAGGCTGTATGGAAAAGTGGTTGTTGTTATTGCAGTGAGGTATTATAGTGAATATTGAAGGCTTTAGAGAGAAAGCTACTCAATATAGGTCTCGATTTAATGATACCAATTAGATTCTGCAGCGGTCCTTAGTGGTCTGAGATTATCAAAAAATTAAACGTCATAACCTGTGTAAGTTGAACGCCCAGTTATTTTCTTAAAATGTATCTTACATGTGCGTGCTTACACTTTTAGCCAATCTCATTTATTCAGCATTAGTAAACCGCTTTGTATTCAGAATATAGTAGAAATGTAAAAACTCTTTTTTCAGAAGGAAACCACAAAATGGCTAGAATAAACTGTCGATTAGCAAAAAAATCTTGAACTGAACGAATTGTTACCGCCGAGCTTTCCGAGAGATCGTGAAATGCCTCAGCAACACTCACCACCGCAAATAACGATATAGCGAAAACTATAAATGTGTAATTAGACAGTGACCTGGATAAAGTTTTAATATATCTCTAAAAATTATTTTTTTCAAAATATATTTTTGATGTGCTACATACAGGTAGAATAAGTAGCCGCGATTAAACATCCATTTGTATTGGCAATAGAGTAATCTTAGACTGGTGTAGTATTTACACTATACGGTAGGTACAAGGGGCGTCGGAGGTTTTGACTTACAATCAAACAAATTTTGCCTTCGTCCAATATTGTGAAACGAGTGGGTGGAAAGACGTAAACGATTAGAAATTCCAACTGGATAGGAAAAGGGAACGACCCGTTACCAAAACGGATGGAGCGTTAAATACGCAACCTGTCCTGGCAAAATGCAGATTGAAACAAATATTTACCATCGAGCCGCCAATTCAGCATGTGGTAGCCGATAGTCATTGAGGACAGGACGCAACTACAGCCGTTATGTGCGTCAGTTGCACAGTCTTCTCAACTGCACATATGCGCATTGAATTCCGCCCAGATTTGGATTGCAAGTCCCAGAGTGCTTTGCAAAATTTGAACGGCCTGATGAGGAGAAAGGGACGAAGTGGGCTGCTGTTTGTGCTAGATAGTAAGGATATCTGTATACAGCAATAGAAAAGATCACACACTTAAGACAAAAAGCCTTATGTAAAGTCTATTTTAAAGAACATGTAGTAATTTTTGCATATATGTTGACTATGTGAAACAAAGCTTGTATACTTCGAACAAAACAGAAATTTTGCTTTTGCGCAAGTTTGCCCTTTATTTTTTCGTAACACGGTGTTTTATTATTATAGTTCATGTTAATAGTCATATCGAGACCGTTTAGGTGTCTATTTTAACTAAAGCGGTTTCTGTAATTACGTTAAACAGCTTGCATTTTTCAGCAGAAGATTTCACGAGCAACTCGTATAAGTTATCGTAAGAAATCTAGGCATTTCTAAGCATAAAAAGTAAGAAATATCCTTGTAGAATTAGTTTGCGTTAAAATACATGAATTCATAGTTTGTTTTTGTTTAAAATTGCCACAGTAGGCAAACAGCAAAATCGCCTAAACTGACGAGAAATTATCCATTCGCGAGAGAGCATCGCATGTTTCATCCTCCACACGCTAGTGGGCGCTACCATCGGTTCTCTAAGCGCGGGGCCCTGGCCCGGAGATGAGCGCGCTTGGAGTCCGAGCTTATTCCACCCCACGTCCTAGAAGTGTCAGCCGGGTCTCGTATGTTTAACGCTAAAGCTTTGTCACTGTGCGACTTCGAGCCGCCCCAAATCCGCCCCAAACTTTCCAAAATTAAAAGACCTTCTCAAACAGCTACCAGCCGTCCGGGTGTTGTCACAGGAAATTGCAAACATAGCTGGCAGATGCGCAGCATAAGCAATTATGTGATGAAAATCCTTTTTGGCAACAAAGGTTAGCACCAGTTGAGTTGTCGAAGTCTGCGGACTGCTTTCTTCACTGGGAATTAAGCGGCCCAAATTCAGATGTTTACAGAAATCGACGAAGAGGAATGAACAGCAAAGGCGGAATAAGTGGTAGAGGTGTCGGGGTTTCCGACACAGGTTGCGGCAGTTTTGGCACTTGGTGAAGTTTCGGTGACTCGTTGGTGCCGGTTTGTTATCCGACAAAATGTGGCAAAAAGGCAATTTCAAATATTATCTACGTTAAGCAGTTGCTACCGAAAGCTCAGTGCAATCGAAGTGGTTAACAGGCCAATCCGGTTAAAATATAAATTTAACCAGACAGTCTACCGTAATACACATCACACCTAAGGGCGAGAAAACGCGTTATCGGCTAAAAAGAATACTATATCGGCTTCAATTGAATACAGCTGCTGTTTTTCGACAAATTTAGTTCTGTGATCGGTAGAAAGTCGAGTGCGACTGCCCGAAATGTGTAATATGTGATGATGGTGGTGACATGACCGCTATGGTGCACGTTATATTGCTATCGAAGAAGTTTCCATACCCATTGCGTTGATTTGTGGGTAGGAACAACACTGATTTGCAATTTGGTTGATCTGCCAATGCTTTTGTGAAGCGGAGTTCGTGATTGGAGGATACCATGTACATGATGAATGGACATTCACAGCGGAAAACTGAGGTGAGAAAGACCCATTTGGGACTTATCTTGTACGCATATACATTTGGCTTTACATCCGTTCCTAGAATATTAAAAGATGATTAAAACAGGCTAAAAGAACCTTGCTGCTCGCGTGGTCAGGCACTGGGAATCAACTCTAAAATGAACGTTGTCTCAGCTGCCATATTACTGTATGAGTGCATAGTTGATAGGTTTCGGTATTGACGAAGATAAGGTAATCTTATTATAATAGCTTGTAAAAACTGAGTATATATAGCAGCTTGCTTTTATAGCTACCGACTATGCACGTAAAAATAGAGATATATTGCTACCGTCATCCGTAATAGTTTGTGAACTTGACCAACTACGTTGAGCCTCTAATTGTCTACCATTGACCATTATTATCTTGAAGCCACGCCGGTCGCATTCCTGCTTTTACAGTTTTCTTCAAGGTATACGGATTTGTGTATGAATAAGTGCAGAGCATGTGTCTTATTAACTAAAGGTGTACTATATCAGTCGGTTTCTTCTCACCCCATGTCTTTTCGGTTTTAATTGATCTCTGAGGTTACACATCCCCTGACTATTTTTATGATGTATGTCAACACATGATAGTATTATTATATCCAACCTTTCTTCTGCGCGGACACATGACGCCCTTTAAACCTCAAGTGTATCTACTAGTAGTACGTTGTGATAATGGATCCTGCCTTCGGCTTCGGGCCGCTCCGTACCAATGAGTCTTACAACCAAATAGAATACGATTCTTGGCTGGCTTACTTTATAGCAGCATGCGGCCTATTTTGTCCTGTGAAGTAATTCGACTCAGCATTAGCCACCAGTCCCAGCCCTGGTGCATGCGAATCCGGTGACGTTGAGAAGCAATGAAAGTGGCACGGTCGCCACAGTATGTCAGCCAAAATTTCATCTTTTCACCCTTCGATAATGAGTCGTTAACAAAACATTTTGTCAGTTTGGAAGCAGCGGCAATGATGACTTCCGGGGCCTATAGTGACGTTGAGGAAATGATCAATGAATACGACTGCGCTCAGAGGCTGTGTGTCACACATAATATACAAATTTTGTTTTGGTTATTCCAGTCAGCGCGCGTTAGACGAAAGGAAAGAACGAGATTTAATAGGGTTAATGAGAATATTCTTACATTTTTTCAAGTCCCGTATAAACATATATTACCTCGCCTGTTTGATTATTTGAACGATGAGCACATGGGCCACAGGCAGATATTGAAACCGGCATGGAACTACTATCTACTGATTGGATGATTGAACACATTCAGCGACTGCTGCATAACACTAATAAAGCCCAAATTAAAGTTTGTAGATAGTAAATGGATTGTTGTTGCTCAACCGTGTGTTTTCGCCAGAGTGTCGGCTTGCAGAAACTCGCCTATATGAAAGCTAGTTAGGTCTCTTGCTGGGCGCACCATGCAAGCATCTTTAGGTGACATGCATCTTGTAACTAGAAATTGCGAGTCGGTAATTCAGTAGCCTATGTATTGTATTCGTTTCTGTGAAATAATAACTGAACATAAGCCTGACGTTTAGTGTACGTGCAAAGCCTGTTAAAACGCGGATAATACCAAAGTAATACTGTCTAAAGTCGGGAAAGCCCAGCAGATTTTACTTACGGTTATCAGGTTTTTACCCTCGTCCCTCTAATTATTAAGCACATAATGAAAGCATAGCATAATTTAATAAGACAAACAGTAAAAAACAAACGTAGCTTTTTTGCTACATCATTTGGTTCCGTTCAGAAAATTGGTAGCAATTCTACTTAAAAAATGTTGAAAGCTATTCTGAAACTGAACTGACACGACTTTGATCCTTCGTTTCCTCGAGTCCTGAGCAACAATTAATGTTCTCAGTATGTGGTAGACGGTAAACCTCTAAAATATAAAATGATCATTTAGTAATTTAGAGGCGTTAGAGCATTGGAAGTACCTCAAGGAATGGTTTTGCGGATGGCTTGAGGAGGGTTAGACGTGAGGAATGGGTCAAGCGATTGTCGTTCTTTGGCTTGTGAAGTATTGCGTTTTATTGCGCTGCCTGACCCGTCTCTTCACAGCGCGATAAGTCCTCAGGTTGCTCTTTAGTCATTGGATCGCTTTGCTTGAATGTGATGGCACGGATGAAGGTATGTTCGACGCGCCATTATAGGCGCCACTCCTCGAGCGGAGAAGAACTAGTTGTTTCGGTCGGGGTGACATGATTGATGCGTGGAGGCAGTTGAACGATATTATTCACACGTTCGCGCAGATTCAGACTCCAAGGTTTGCTCTTATCCTAGGTCAGCCTATTCGCTGACACCTACTTGGTACCTATATACTAGCCTATATATATATGTACCAGGTAGGACACCTACCTGGTACATATATATATATATATATATACTAATGCTAATTTATGTTTTCATTAATTATACATTCATACAGCATGAAACACGCGGAATGAGCGCGTCTACATTGTCTGCCTATTTGAGGCTAAGCACCCCTTTGAATTCTAGCGAACATTGACAACACAGAATAGCCAATTTTATGAAGCTTTGTCATCTCGTCATGTACCAAGGGACCTATAGAAACAATAGAATATACATATTTTAGAACCACCATTTTACCATCAAGGATATTAAATTGAATAATATAGTTATTGATTTCACAAAATCAAGATTTGTTCTCCTTGGAATATATGGAACACAAAAGCGAACGTTCAGTTAAGAACGAATCTCGAATTATGTCATTTTTAATTTTCCACATGCATTATGTGTAGCAGCTATATTGACTTTATACAAATGAATATAAAATTGTAAGGACGTTTGCCCAGTACATAATACAAAAGATTCCTGTGTCACTTGCATGTTTTTAGTTCTCGGCAACGTTTTTTCGTAGTGAGATGCATATTTACGGGGTGCATTCATTAGTGTCCAAAGACAAGAATTGAATTTGAACAACCTTGTTGTCTCTATGTTGCATTGACTCCACGATGGGCTCTGGCAGCCGGCTGACTGCTTACTGGTAAGTGTAGAGCGGAAGGTTCAGCTCAGCGACTCGGCGACGTAATTGGTACGAGGGAGTTTTACGGACATGCAATACGATAGAGCGTGTGCGCAGCATTGCCGGTTAGTTGGGTGTCGAGTTACCAAATAGCGTCACAGCCCATCCCTTGTTTGCGCTTGTTGTCGTTCACACGAGGTAGAAAATGGGCTTGCCTCCAATTGTGAGTGCAGAGAAATGGACCCTTTAGTATGCGCAAAGACAAGGTACATCAGGGAATTTATGGAGAACCCACAACAATCGACAGCACGTTAAGTAAGACGGGCTCATAATATTTGCCGCATAAATTGGATTGTTAAGGACGATAGTATTTTAAAGCTTCTGCAAGATGCGCATGGTCGAACTCGTTTATGCATGTTTTGACAGCATGCACGCCACGCAATATGTTCTGATTTGCTATCAAAAACGATCTCTGCATATTTTAAAACATCGTTAATGCTTTCGATTCGATATGTAAGATGTGGACTATTTATTCACAACAGCGTACACTTTGTAGATACAATTGTGAATTTAGCCTGGACAATATTTTCTTTTCAAGGTACCAACGCGATTCTGAACATTGTGGATTGTGATAAACATATCATTATGGCCATCTATACACCATATAAATAGATGAGTCATGTGACCCGCTTCAGAAGTAAATGAGATTCGTGTGGGAATTCCAGTTATCCTTTTATACTCATGTTCAATTAATTTAATGATTTTCTTAAACGATATAGGAATTGCGCGAAAAGGATATTTAAAATGGTATCTCACATAACAAGCCTTCGTTATTCTGATTAGTCTAAATCACTAGACAATAATTACGATTTCATCCCGTGTGACTATACTCGTGTGTCCCGGTGAGAATCGATACCTTGTGGTTATTCTGCGCAAGTAATGTTTTGTCCACACATAAAATTTTTAGCGACACCGGGCGAATGATTTTATAGGTCTATGTCACGTCATATTATACCTTATATCTGCTAAGATTCAGTAAGAATTCTCACCAACTCCTCACTAGCTTCTATTTGTTTTTCCAAGCGGCACAAGCCGTGTGATGCAACTCGTCGCGGGCCCCTTAATTTTATACACTTACAACCCTTCTAATCCTGCTTTACTTAGCCACGCTTTCTAGTTGGCAGTACATAAAACAGAGCGCCGTCTTAACACGATCCGGCTTATGCTTTAACTCCTGGTCACGAACCTGCATAGCGATGAATAGCTTCCGGTTTCTTCTTCTCTGGCTCCGCTGCTTTCCTTTTCCAGGAGCATACAAGAGGTCCAGAATAGAATTTTAAATGTCGTGGAGTGAAGGGCTAGAATCAAGAAAACCCACACAGAGAAACGAAGACGAAACGTCTGCACCAAATTGGAGTGGAAAGCTTTCTCCATGCCGTTCATAGTGTTGTAAATTTTCTTTGTGCTTCTCATTTCTATTTTGATTAAAAAAACTGAGTGCAATAATAGTAGTAAAACGATGGACATTTTGGCGGCGACGAATACACTCTGGCTTCTATCTAAGCATGGAACGATATAAAATGTTGTACAAACAGTGTTGTATCACCAAAGTGTTGTATGCTTTGCTCGTGACATCCGCGACAAGTTTCTGTCAAATAATAAACCTATATACATTCTATAGAATCATGAATAACGAAATCGTTGGAATAAATATTCTTTATATTCGTCGTTTCCCAATAAAAATATATTTCCCATAAAGCAATACTTCAGCGGCTCGACACACATTTATGTCGCCTTTTTATACGGCTTATATCAATTCACTGAAAATGAAAAATATGATTCTTTTATAGCAAAAAATTTTCAACTTTTGAGAAAATAATAATAATAGGTAGTAATGGGTACTCTTGCAGATATAGCATGCGGATATTCTAACCTCAGCAATTAAACATGCATGTGCAATTATCACATTAACGACAAGCGATGCAACATAGCAGATTGCGGTTTGGTCTTGGCGGCGTTATTGAGGTTCTTCGGCTAGGAAAAGACCGCGTGATTTTCCTGGTCATTGAAACCAAGAAAAACGTACACTTCGGCGTCTTTCAACTCCGTTCACCTGGCGAGAATATCTAGCTGAAATGTAATATATTACTTCACTTTGAATATAAGCGAAAATGTTCCACTAATATCTGTGCAGGAAAGTAACAGGATGATCGTTTCATTTATTGAGAAGCCTGTAAGTGAAATAAAATTTCCCCAGCTTTTACAGTGGTTAAAGCTTCTTAACAGTAACATAAACGTGTAAAACCTGTACATGAATAGAGGACAAAACAAACGTGATCTTAATGCATAGTCGTGGATGCTCTTTCTAACCTTGCTAATTTTACGAGCCTAAAAGTCTACTTTAGCTAATATAATATAATAAAATTTATACCTCTGAATATGGCACTTCATTTGCGACTCTTTGTTGTGAATAAAGATAACTTTACAAGCAAATCTCTAATAATCATATTTACCATCTCTGCATTTTACGCTTCCTTCTTTATTTGTACACAGTGCGAGCTATTATTTTACGTTTAGCAGCCGCGTAGTCCAGCTCGTTGATTTGACGTGTAGGATGCTACGTTTGCGCAAAGTAAACAAAAACAGGCCCCGTTTTTTATGGTCGTATACGCGCGGTGTGTATTAGGCGGTTCATGGTCGTGTGATATTCAGTCCGTACAACGCGCTGCAGATGGCGGACAGCGTTCAGGATAACGCCTCGGCGTCTGCCACGGTATCCAGTTGCTCTCCTGCCCATTTTCCTGAAGGCTACAGCGTCGCACCCACATTAGTTTCACATTAGTTGATTAGTAGAACTCAGTTTGTCTCTGTGTCTTCGTTGCAGTCATTTCTATCCACCGTATATCACAGGTCCCTACTGGCCTTGACAGCAAGGCGAGACCCAGCAATCAATCCATTTTTGGTAAGCCCGGGTCTATTCAAAAGCGGTCAAACCTACGGACATCGGGCATTTTTCCCTCATATACATATATGATCTGCTCTCACAGACTTGGCAAACGCCTCATGCTTCGCCCCCCTTTCTACCCTCGTCCTACCTTAGTTTGGCCAATTTTTTCTATTCCTCAGGGGCGGGGAAAGGGGAACAGAAGGAAACGACTGTATGCTAATGCAGAAACTTATCCTGATCCTTAACGGACTGCTTTTGCTTCTGATGGTCCCGAATTGCGGGGTTGCGGTGATTGCTTCGCGCCCAAGCGGCTTTGAACTCTTGGCTCTGGGGTTTCTATCAGATCAGTTGAAGGTATCTTCTTCCGAGTGAATAACCAACGCTTGATACACGATAGTTCTGTTGGTATGTGGATATACTCATGTATATCTAGTATATTACAGTTAGTAAACATGGATGATATTTACGTCAATACTATGAGAATCGCCTTAAGAAGATATTTTCCTTACTACGCGTGTGCTTGGATTTTGATCAAAGCCTCGACAGAGTAAATTCTTCGAAAAGCATTTGTTTATATAGAGTATCATCCGCACAAGCTTTGCTTATGTCAATATTTTCTCATGCTAATAAATTGAAAAACCGTTGTAAATTGTTTGAAGGTTTCCTCTCAAAACATCTAATTTTAACTTTGCGTGCGAATGTGCAAAGTAAGTATAAATTTTTTAAGGTCTTTTTAATGACAAAATGGTATGATGTTTCCTCACTAAATGACTATTTCTTGTTTAAGTTGAAAGATTGAAAATACGACAGGGAAATATGAGGGCTTCTTAAAAAACTATACATAAAAATGAAGAATAAGACATATTAGTTTCGTTAGTAAACGGAAGCTTATCTAACCTCGTTTTGGTCTTTCGGCTTTCATTAGAGAAGCGTTAGACTTGGCTACATACAACTGTAATCGTGCATTGATCTATATTGCACGCACCTTTTAATATCTATTTGAGTAGTAAAAGATTATCCACCTCTTATTTTCATCTTTAAGTATACTTTGCTCGCTGAGTCGACCTCTGGAGGTCGCAATATTCAAGTTCTGGCTTTTGTTAGCTAAAAATCGTTCGTCATTTTTTATTTAGTATGCGTTTTTAAGCTGCCATTTCGATAAAGAGCGCGACAGATGATAAGACGGTTTAGTAGTAAAATACTTTGGTTTAATTAAATATATCCAAGGAAAGCCAGCATCCATTCAGTAGTCTATTTATCATTTAAGACAACAATTTATTTTTCCATCTGCTAAAACTGGTCTGCAGAGGTGGCTTGTCTCACGCTTGCCCATGCAGCAGTCTAGTCGATATCGACATAAAAATCGAAATTCAGCATAAATGAAACGACGTATTAGTTTTTTCGTTGTTACAGTTGGTTGTATCTTATCTAGCGATTAGTTTATTGCTTAATTTTTGGCCATAAAGTCCGTGATACGTTTCCGTTATTGCAACGTCATCGTGAAAGGGTTAGGCCCGATCTAAGGAACATGTTCTTTTGTTCAGTGGATGCTGTTATATTTAAGTTATGAATAACCTAATTGCATGTTCGAGTCCACAAAAGACCGACAATTCAATACATCGAATGGGCCTGACCATTCTTATATAGTTATGAGCTTGCAAAGGATTGGTTGGAATGACCACAGCTTCCGCACCATTATTCTCGATTGCTGCGGTCTTCGTTGTGTAAATAGGAACGTTATTTTGATTAAGCCATAGACATGGTGCCGATCGCCGTGGCCTTGAGATTGGAAGTTTACAAAGAGATTCATTTAGAAATAATCCGTGGAGCGCCCTACCACACAAAAAATACGGAAACAAAAAAGAGGGCCCCCGCAAGATCCCTATGGCTCTGACGTTTCTAAATTTCTTAATGACAGGTAGGTGTATGCCCTCTGCAGTGCGTTTGACGCAATAACGGCATTCGTTTTTGCATACAGCGATTTTCAACCGGAAAATGTTGCCAACTGACTTTGGAAAGGCTATTGAAAATAGCTTTCATTTGACGAATGATTTGAGTGAAGGGAAATAATATCATTTAAAGATAGTGCATAAATTCTAAGAAATGCCGAGATTAGCAGCGAGAATGTATGTATATATATATATATATATATATATATATATATGACTAGGGAGCGAACTGTAGTTTTGAATGTGCTGTATTTTAAGAAAGATATTGAGAATCCTATAGTCACCGTGTGAGAGGATAATTATCTGTTTATTACAGGTGGCTTTTCACTAACAAATTGATTAGTAGATATATACCACCAATTATGCAAAAAATAAACTTTTGTAGGAATGTTTGAACAAGGTATAATCGATTGCTGAAATTGTTTTCCACAATTAAGACTTTTAATTGTCTTATTTGACAAAGGCATGAGACTTAGCATATCCTTAAAAATCACATAATTGTACAATGGAACCTGTGTATCTTTCGACAAATATACTGATGCCATCCTATCCTAAGAACACACCTTATTTATAATATAATTGTCTTTTGGTGTACTGGTAGAAAATTCCGTACCAGAAGTAAATAGAACGACGAACTTTTACAAATCCCATTGTGTGATTATCATAATGACTACTAATGCAGCGATCCATTGTTAGATTGTGCTTCACGTAACAAAAATCAATTCAGTGATGAGCTGGGGTAAGCGGGTAAATTCTCTGGGAATGTTTTTGAGTTTTTTGACCACAGAACATCAACAACTTATCGTGAACCTTCGTTCTCCGCCAAGCGCTCTTGTCGCTGTGTTAGAAACGTGCATCAGCGAGTCGACAAGGAAAGCCCGATTGGGTAGAACAGAAGGACTTAAATCGTTTTGTGGGTTTAATTGGAAAAAGATTCCATAAATTTCATTTTGTCAAGCAGCGTGTCTTACTCTAATTGGTATCCCCTCGAATTCGCGTTCCATCCGGGAAGATTTTCCCCGCCGCCCCTTGGATCTTGGACGGTAACGCCGCTGCGACGTATTCAGGACTGACGTGAGGGGTGGAGTCACTCGGGCAGAAAAACGGTTCTACACGCGCAGATTCGCGACAGGAACACAAAAATGATATGAGTGCATGTTGGTACTTCTACTAGTCCAGTTTGTTGTCTAGCATCAATGACGCGATCAATCACGCCCTCTAAGCGGTCGGTGTCGCTTGAGCGGGGCGGTCGGAAATGACCTCGTTAACATCGTAACCCCTCCCTCACCACTGCCTCAACCTTGTCAGCGTTCTTCTCAATAGGAGATAGTCATAACTATATACAAGACCTGTTCACTCATACCATGACGGAGTTACAAACCAATGAAACGGGTAATCACAGGTGGGGTTCAGTAATAACGAGAAATACGCGATTACTCTTGTCTCTTTAGCCAGCGATAATATCTACGACAATACGTAAGACAAAAGCGTAATACGGACAGAGGACAAAGGCGTCCTAAAGGGGCAGAAATCATGAGAGCTGTCGTTGCCATTGTCATCATAACCATAAGAATCAATCTCATACTTATGAGTCTCATCTAACAGTTAAAGAAGAAAATCAGTAGACTCATGACAGGAAGAAATGCAGAGGTTTCTATTTGGTCTGGTATTGCCGTGTCGATGCTCGAGTATCTGTGAAGAATGACGACCGTTTGGCGGCAGAGCCTAGACAAGAGTAGTTGTGTAACTGGTTGGATAAATTCCTGTTAGTCAGAGAATGAAAAGATCATGGAAAGCGAAAGCGGGAGAAAAGTGATGATCCTGGAGCCCAGATAACAACCCTTTCTTTCGTAAGGGCAGTTGGTCGAGGCACACACATCAAATTCGGGACCAAGACTAAGAATACACAAAAAGGCCTTAGACGAGGGCGATGTCGGACCATGGCGGCGGCAGGGACTACTATGCTGGCAGTTACAGCAGTCAGAGAGTAAATTTGTCTGCTAAATGGACATTTAACAGGGATAAGAGTTGGAAAAGTCAACTCTATTGAATCACTACATGCGGAATGTCGAAAGAGGTGAGCTGGCTATTCGGTAGGATTCTCGTGGAAAAGCTTGCGAAGAGTTCAGAGTGTAAATGGTTAGGCATGGCTTGATGAAACCGTACGCCGCCCGCTCTCACCTCGCGCTTCCCCTTATAACGCCCAACAGAACATCCCACGGAAAGCACAAACCTTACTTGACGACATTTGTTGGCATCTGTAGTAAACGACTCATCTACTCCCTTTAAAAATACTTTTGGCCAGAAACGTCCGTTTCCGCCTGACAGCCTTTTGCAGGCCGAAGGAATGCATCAGCGATTTGCGTTATTCGGCTTCTATATTGCAACAGTCTGACCCAGATGGAAATGCCACTTGTCCTTCATTTAACGCAATGTGCTGTCAGACAACAACGAAAGCGGGTGCTTGTACAGGGATGAATCAAAGTATCGAATTACCGTAGCAATACCAATCCTTCCGTCATTGGCATGATCAACCCAATGCATTCATACGTATACCATACATCGCTACGTAACCATCAGAGGGGGGTACGGTGCTTAAGAGTTTAAAGGGTGCGATACCTTCATCTATAGCGCTACAACTTAACTGACAGTTCTGTCTGCTATTTTATGTTTGTCACACTGAAACCATGTTTTTAATACAAAGTACTCTATGAAGTTTATTTACGCCTAACTATTAAACATGAGTGTTTCTCATGCATAAAATGTATATGATCTAAAATATTTGCTCATGTTTATTAATCCCCGAGCCACGGATACTTCATAATCGTGTTGCCAATCACCAAAGACAAAATTTCAATTTTTCCTGAAAGTGTAATTCGAGGGGAGGCATTGTATCGGTATGGCAAGCACTTCATATCAAATCAGTCAGAATTAAGGAAAGCAGTCAACCTCCTCTTTGAGCACTTATCCTGCAATGTAATTTGAACAGAAATCACGTTTCGCTGACGCCCAATATCAGGTTAATTTTTATTGGTTTCCTTAGCGCCTCGTCTTTTAAAACATAGATTTATACATATTTACAGTCGTCTTGAATATCCAAATATGGTGGACTCTGAGAAGATTGATCGATGGTAAGCTGTTCATCGAAAAACCCGAAAATTGCGGGTTATACTTCGTGGACTTTCAATTTCAAGGATTTGCCAACTTCACCCTTTGTTGATTTTACATGTTATCAATGCTCAGTGGGCGTTCAGCTAGATTTCCTTTTGGTTCGTCAAGCATTAAAAATACGTGCGAGCAAGGCGTTAGAATAGATGTTGGTTATGAGTTCCCCTAGATGGGCTAAAAATAATGGGGATAATGTAAGGCACGGTTTTCTCGTAGACCTCCGCATCCCTCTAGTTTATATTTGCTCTTATATGTTCTATCGTCGGATTCTCTCTTCCCTGTGTTTCGCCCTTGTGAGTATATCTGCCCATCCCAACAATTTGAGCAATTGACTACATTGTTACCGAGGCAGGGCTTATAGATAATATTGTCCCTGGCGGAATCACAGTGTTTTAATGTTTATCCTAAATGAAAACAACTTATTGAAATGTATGGTCTTTATCGTCGATGAAAAACTACGAAAAAACTACTCTTTACAGAAATTGCTCTTCACAGGGACGTCGAGGGTTAGCTCCGGTGTAAAAGCTGGCTCATTATTGCGGTTTTATCAATCAAAGATATAGCGAACCTCAGGCTGTATTGATAAAAGAAAGCAATGCACTGATCAGCCGCTATAATTTTATCGTGTTTCTCCATTCTTGCTATATTCTATGTATCCTTGTTCTTTTTTGGTCCGTTGCTAATAGTTGAGCTGCAGCGCGATGTCCCTGTGATACGATTGGTGAGTGCCAGCAGTTAAGCTAAGCCCGCAATCCTCTTAACTTGGAGTTGGATAAGCGAGGATTAGCAAGGCGGTCGAATCGGGTTGAATAAGACAGAGTCACCGCTGTGATGCTGAGAGTGCCGTCAATCAGACCAGATGTTGGGATAGATGAAAACAGATGCAGGCAAAGAGAGAGAGAATATATGAGATTAGAGTGCTCGCCTTTCGGATAACAAGGACTGGTGTCTGTCTCCACGCGATCCATTGATCAGAGCCATCAGGATAACACTCTTCTCGTTAAGTAATTACTCCGTACGACTGTGAACACCATTAGTCAGTTTCAAACTTCTGACGCGTTAATAAGCTTCGCGTTTATCGTTGGGAACTGTGATACGGAGTTTATTTCAAAGCGTCTAATACAAGCACCGTAACGCAAGGGATACAGTGTACGGGCTGTCATCATGCTTGCGTTCCTGCTTGCGTGGCTTGTCCAGAGAAACATGGGACCTGGGTCACGCGGCGATTTTCGCTAACCAAACTGTCCTTAAAGAAAAGTTCGGGACCAGCGTGGAAGTAAGCAGCAATTCTTAACCTTCTATAGCACTGTGCCACGTAGTGCGTTAGGCTTATTATGTTCCGTCAGCCACGAATTAAACTTCACAGTCAGCCCGGTACATTCTCATCCTACGCCAAACAAAGATCATTCCATAGTTGATAACCAATTTTAATCCTTTCTCAACTGTCCCCACTGGCAAGCCAAGTTTACTTCCAGGGTCTTGTGCGCGATATCAAGACACAGATGTCAGAACGTCCTACTTAACCTTCAAGGTAATTACTGCCGTCCGTTGGTATCATAACTTCATCCATTGTGGTCTGACCATCAAGGGCGTTTTTAATGGCCAATTTCTGAGGTCTCTATTGCCTTAGTTCTCTCATAAGATAGCTAGGGGTCGAAATATATTTTTAAGAGGTATACTCCACATGGCCCCCTGCTACCCTTGTATAGAGTCTCTTACCTTGACGTCTGTTTGGTGGAGGAAGCCTTTGAAGGACGTTGGAGTACGACGCAAATGTCTTTCTTTATCTTTCTAAATTAGACATGGCTAGTAACACAAAGCCTTCGTTTTGACGATGAGAAAACTCTTTGACCAAGAAGTCAAGCAAATGAAAGGCAAGGCCAGTCTGCTCATGGCATTGCTGGTCCGATCCTTCAGCAGACGGATATAGTTTCAGTTAATCCTAGCTAGCGTGTTTTCCGACAGTTGAAAGATCCACTGACTACGTCCGGTTTCAGCTTTTTTTCCGAGCGTCGATCGGTGCTATGTAAGCGGTACCAGCGTACTATTGAACGCTCACGAAAGAAAACGAGAATCTGAGAAAGAAAACGGTTTTACTCACTAAAGTGGACGAAGCCAAAGGAGCCCAGTTATAAGAAGCACGCTTCACTTTTTGCAGATTCTCGACAACTAACGGCACAAGCAGCGGTAGTGGGCTTGCAAACCGCACCATGAAACTGGCGTAGGGAAGTGGGATACGTCGCGGGCATCTCGGCAGAGCTTGTAGGGAGAGGCGTTAGGGCAGCGGCAACGGAAGGCGGATGGACACGTCACCGAGGGAAGGAAAAAGGATATGGGAAAGAAGTAGAAAAGCGGCAGACGGGGGTTGAGCTACAAACGAGTCAATTTATCATCACGCTTTGGAAAAAGAGGCATTGCTTTGCGCCGACTATCGGATGGCACTGTATTACCTTCTTACTGTCTATCCGGCTGGAGAGCAACGAATTGGTCGCCTGCTTGGTCCGTTGGTTGTTTCGCCGAAAAAGAGAAACGTAGCTGCTAGTCTCTTGACCGCCGTCTATGTTCCCTCCTCAGCTAAGTAAGGATCTGAATCTGATTGGACTCTAGAGGAAATCTACAAGAAAAGATGTTGACACTGGGGTAAGAAGCGACGACGAAAGCGTCAGCAGAAGTGAAGCAAAATGTACGACAAGATAGTCGCAAAATGTAACGAAAATCTCTATGTACATTGCTGTCTCCGCTTGAGGACACTTTCGCTGGGATACGTTTGCCGCTCACTGCAGCCGAGAGTAGGCGGTTAGTAGCAGTTAGTAACGCGAGAGTGGCAGAGGCATAGACGACACTACTGATACCACTACATTAGTGCCCAATTAGACTAAGTGAGAGGCCATGCCGTACAACGTTGTTACTTGTCCTGGCCTTTGCCAAAGTGGCAAAGATCTGCTGATGGTGTCGCATAGAGGGGGCCACTCCACTCGTCCCATGACAGAGGCACCCCTCTTTCTTCCCTCTGCAACGAACGTTGCTCTATAAGGTATAATATCCAACCAATGTAATATTTATTCTCAACGGGTCTTTTGATGACAAAGCTAAAAATGGTTGCCTCATCAGGAATTAAGGTCGTTCGTAGTAGCTGTTCGACAGTAGCTGCTCCCTTACCCCACCGCGTATGATCGCTGCACATTGCCTGAGTTATGCCAAAAAAGCTCTCAGACATTAAACCATGAGTCTTTTATTAGTATAATATACGCACACGTTCTCTAACTGTAAATTTCTGCAAATGCCTGTAAGAGGGGATAGTCGCACCCAGTGTTGTTACCGCATATAGTAGTTAAAATAGCAGCTACTTGCAACAACATACTAACACTGCGCGTAGAAATTTGCGACATAGCTCCTTCAATTCACATTATTTCCATTTGCCAATTTAGTGCGCTTGCGACTGCAATAAATTTAAATATTTCCCATAGGCTGAAAAAATGAGCGAAAGCCTGTGAGCCTAATAGGGTAAACACTTAATTTGCATATTAAGTGATCATAGATATCTAGAGTTTTATCTGGAGTGAAATATTTTTACACTAAATCGTGCTTGTACATGCGCTTTCGCGTTAAATGAGCCACATTTTTAATAAAAATGAGCCGACTAATGGGAAACAAAATATTTGTGTTTTAAGAAAGGAAGGCCGTAGTTTGCCAATGTTTTGACAAGTAGAATAGCAAATAAGTTACACGTTTCTCCTATTGGAACAATGCTAGTAAGATGAAAGGTTATAAATGTTGTTTTGGGTTTACGTGATAGCCGTTCAATCGTTGTGTGAACGTTCTAGACGTAACCCCGGCAGTAGACCCTTTTTGTTGAAAAATTCCGTCGGAGTTTTTCGATCTTTTTAGCGAAGAGGGATAGGTCAGTATTTATTTCAATCAAGCAAGCTTTTTCTGAGCCATCCATACATAAACATCAATTGTAGTTGATAAGAAAATGTAAAATAGCTGAACCTGGCAAATTTAGATTCTCTACGTGCATTTTCAAAGCAGAGTGGTTGGTGCTCACTAGATTAGCTCATATACTCACATATTGTGGTCACGCGTTACGATTATATCAAACAAAAACGACTCCACATGTTTTGTAATTTCAAACACGAAAATATAGATTCGGAATATAAAAAATTCCATATTTATATGAACATAAACATATGATTTCCATAACGTTCGGTAAACTTACATCTGCCCTCTATTCGTAAGGTAAATGTCGTCACTCCTATTCTCTCAAAAAGGTGCGAGAACTACAATTATCAGAGCAAACGATAAGATAATTAGACAAAGAAAATGTAGGACTAATGAACTTTAACAGGCCACACGTGTACGTATGATTCTTCTAACCTCATACTAAAAACAAATGAATAATCGATAAAAATGAACAATATACTGTAGTATGAATACAACATAGAACGGAGCGTAAAGCTTACAATATGTCTTCTAAATTGAAAAATTTGTTGCGATTTCATGAAATTATCGAGCCAAAGTTTGCTCCGACTTAGCATGGTCCAAAGCTCTGGGAGCGTGGTGGATCTCATCAAAGACGAGTAATTAGGCCGGCAGCAACTCTGCCTTTCTTTAGAATCGAAAGGCAGGGCTTTGCCTTTCTATTCTATTTCGCTTGATTCGAGAAAATCGCCGTGATAGGCCGTCATCGTCACACCAACCGATGGACTCACCCAGCAACAACGAACCGCCATTCCTTCTTCGGTACAGATTGATTGAAAACCACGTAAGTGAAGTATAATCTAGGCTCATTTAACAATAACAGAAACTTCGGTTATCTCCAGCTGCTCACTTCTAGGCTTCTGTAGTTCGCCTCGATTAAATCGCTGTTCTGTATTACTATTGTTCATCGCCTTAAGCCGTGTGAGTGGCAGTCGCTTTAGCCAAAATAGTTCTGATGCTCAAGATTTGGTACGATCGTAAATAGATCCGTATAGACTTCTCGGTATATATCGATCACTGAATGCTGTAGGAAACATGCATTTTATAAATTCGAACCCAACATCGCATTTGTAACTCTCCTAAGCAAAATTTTAGGGAAGTAGCGTTTCGCGCGACAGCTTAGATATAAACGACTCAAAGACTATACAAAGAATCTACATTTTGAATGCAAAATGACCGATTTTTTGGAACTTCAGATGTAGTTAAGAAAAGCGTCTATGAGGTTGAAACTATGTAGTAACCAGTTTTGTCGTTCAAAAATTCTGAGGAATTCTTTAAATATGCAAACAGGCATACAAGAGTGGTTGATGAGATTGGCTACCGTAGTTTGGACAAAGTGTAATTGACGACACTAAAAAATTAAAGGTTTTTCAAGCATTACTTTGTTCGTGTACTTGTCTCAGATGGGTTACATGACCTGAATGGATTAAACGAGGCAAGGATTCAGTGTTATTCACTTGTAGCTTTTGTTTTCAGTTATGTGCGGTTTGGGAAAGGCAGGATGCACATGCCTCCCTGACGGCTTGCAGTGACTAGTGTGGGACTCGCAAATCCACTAAAACCCTATTCCTCCACACCCCCTAGGCTCAGGACTGCGTTAGCACCACTGCGAAGCCATGAGGGAAAAGCCGTTGTCTCTCTTGCAATCCTTCTGATCTTCAAATCATTTCCTGCCCTCACGCACTTGATGGCTTTCGCTCGTCGGTCCCGAGTGGTTTCAGCCACCCACGACCAGGTAGAAAATCGATGCCTGCTTATTCGGTCACCGTTGTCTAGGTGGGTGCGTCGAGCATTTGAGGGCCCGACCGTCTTTCCCCGCGCCCCTTTCCGCCTCCCCTAGCACCTCTTCTCAACAAATTCGTCTCCCCCTCTCTGCTGCGCTGCATCGAGTGTTATCTCGTAGCCTCCACCCGTACCTGTGGAGATTCTATAGTACCTCAATGCTTTCTGTTTTTGAGTAATCCTCAGCTCATAACAGGTATCTTAAATCTAATATTGACAATTATAGGTCAATAACTCAAGGCTTACCTCCTGCATAATACACGAAAAAATTGTATTTGATCACATTGTTGAAAACCTTACTCGTGAAGGGCTACTAAGCATGACAAATATCACGGCCTCACCAAGAACAAATTCACGTCAACCCAAATAGCCAGTATGACGCATGGCAAGGCACTGCGGTTGAATGCGAAACAAAACTTTGACGTATATATCTCGATGTTCCTGAAACGTTCAGTGGGGTTTCTCTCTCGCGACTTATTTCTAAACGGTTCAACTATCAGACCAACAGCGGCATTTATCTGACTTAGTAGCTTCCTCATAGACAGACATGCTAGGGTTGAAATAAATGAATATTGCGTTTTCTTGGTATTGCCCATTACTTCTTGGCAGTTGGCGCAGAATTCGTGTTACTGTCTTCCATTTTTCTTGACACCAAAACAATAATGTCGATTGTCATGGTTCACAAAGTGCACGCTGAGGATTCTGAACTACATGATGTCTGTGACAATCTTGACTGAAGGTAACTTCTAAACCTGATGCGGTATCGCGGCAGTGTTATGACAATCACGATGCCTAAATGTGCAATTTTATCATGTTGTCAACATGACTTCGTGTACGCCTTGAATGATGCCCCGTACAAGAAGTACGACCTCCTGCGATCTGGACGTTATTTCGACCCTTTGTTAAACCTTGAAATGCATATTATAAAGTTAATTCAGGTCGCTAATAACATTTGTAGTGCCGGTTTTCGCTGTTTTATTGGTAGACAAGTCAAATTTTACGTTATTTTAGACAAGAGTTTAATCTCACCGAAATCCTTATACCGTGCAAAAATATAGCGGCCATATCTAAAAAAGCACTGTAATTAATGCTCGAGGCAGGCTCCCAAAATGAATTTCTTCGTAAATTCAGCGCCAAGTGTGTAGCTCCTAGTAAGTGAACTTCATGAAGCTGCAAATATTAAACGCTTTTGAAATGAAAGAAGTGTGATAAATTCGGTTTATAAAGATTCAAAATAATAGCTTGCGCAGTGGTTGAACAATCAGTGTCATTGAAATTGTTTCCACCGAGCGTACGAACAATTTTTAGTGATGCTAATAATGGTGGGGTTATAACTATTTCAATTATGCAGCAATTACGTGCCTCTGGTTTTCCTTGGCTTTTTCATTATGTTGTATTGCGCGCTTCCAAATCTTCCCTACTATATAGGTACCGCACGCTTTTGAATACTATTTTATGGTATCAGCCAGTTGATACTCTGTCCCCGAGAACAACAACAGTCAATCAATCAATCTAGTACATTTGTGCCACAGCCAAGGAAGGCAAATGCACAATATATGGTGTTAATCAGTGAATTAATGTCGTATAAGAAACATGTCTTCTATCGTTTTGCCTCACGGTGCTTGTTGTTCGTAGCATCGGGTAAGTCTCGTCTCAATAGCTAGTTCCTCAATTTTAGCCTACTTGATTCAACCTGTAGCTTCTTGCGTTGCAAGCTGCTGTGCATGACTTACAGTTAGTATAACACGATATAACAAAGCAGGCCGGTTAACCTAATCAGGCTTCAAGTGGTAGGTGAATGCCGGACTGGCGGCGAGACAAATTGTTTGCTGCGATAGTTGGTGCATGCTACTGCCGCTAGCCCCGCGGCCTTTGTAAAGCAATTTATTTATTCTACCACTCCTAAACGGAATGATAAAATAAATAAAGGTTGTGCTATTTAATAGTAAATGACATATATATATGTACAACTGAGAAATGTAGAGAGAAAAGCTGCTGTATCGTATAAGCTTACTATCCTGGTCTGTAAATATACAGTGATAATGGATGACCTATGAAGGAGATGAAAGGAGGGGTCACCATAAGCTAGCTTATATATATATATATATATATATATAT